>JBBBDQ010001046.1:207500-447500 GCA_037127315.1 Ascarosepion bandense
TCCGTGACGTTATATTCTTCAGTAAAGTGCCTCACATGATACACGCAAGGTCGATCATGTTCCTCACGATCTATGATTGACTAGGCATAAAATTTTCCCGCAATAGTTTCTCATTTTTTCTGCAGTAGTTTAGTAGCCAATGAACTCCGTTTTTAAGATTATCGCCGCCAATGCTGAATCCTGGTAGGTTTCTAGTTCAGTCAGAATTGCTCTCATCTTTCATACTTTCTATTTTTTCTATATCTGCTTAACTCATTTCTTGTCTGTATGCAGTTAGGTTGATGCCAGCATTGATTCTTGATTATTCTAATGACTTTTCAGAATATGTCAAGATAGCTAAGCAGCTCTAACAGATCATTTTTGCGTATTTTGTCAAACACATTTGGGTAGTCTGTAAAACAAATTTGCTCATACTTGTTCATTTGTATTCCACTTTCTGATATCACTCTGACCACAGATACTATATTCATTGATCCGGAATTTTTGATGAAGCCCAACTTTTTTTAGCCGACATCTGCCTGATTCTTATTCACGCTCTATTCAGCAGAATTTGGATGTTGTGTTTTGTTATGTGTCTCATTAAGCTGATAGTTCCCTGGTGTCAAGATAAATATGCGCCTGGTTTCTTTGGCAGTACTATGAACATTTATATGTTTAGTTCTTCCGGTGTATTAAAACTGTTGTAGATTTCATTTAGTTTTACTTTAATATTATATATGCCGAAATCCTCAAAGGCATATTACATTTCACTCTAACCTTACCACTCCGATTCTTTTCAATTTGGTTAATGCAGCTTCCACTTCGGAGTAAATATTGCCAATCCGTCGGTATTTCTGTGAATTGCCGATTGTTTTCTATGTTGTGGAAAAAATCTCCAATATATTCGTCCCATCGATGAAGTACTTTCCTCATTCTAATATGAGTGTATTGTCATTGAATTTTCTGCATTCCCTTGAAGACGATGTATTTTATTTCGGTAGGTCTTTTATTTTTCATGTATTTATGCATTTGTAAATGTATTCTCTCTCCTTTGAATTCACCAATCTCATTTGGGATTCATTGATATGTTTTGTTTTTATTTTACGTCCATTTTTTAAGATGATATCGTTTGCATTTGCCAGTAAACTTTCTTTTAGTGTGTCAAAATTTGAGTTTCCCTTTCTATTTTTGTCCCTCGCATATTTTTTCAGACTGTCCTTATATTTTCCCTTGGGCTTCTTGTCACTCTTGAGTTAGTTGTTTTGTAATTTGGCCGATTTGTTAGATTTCCGTTGTTTAATTCTTAGTTTACTTATATCATTAATGTTTTTCGTTTCGTCAGTCGGCAATTGGATACATTTTGCAGTAAACCACTGCATTTTATAAGCACTTGTTGAGAGTTATCTAGCCGGTTTGTTAATCCTTTTTTCCACCTGGGCTTCTCTATTTACATATTCGTCTTAGATGTTCTTGGAACCAGATGTTGACTATTTCTTGATTATTCGACATGTAGCTTTGGACCCATTTTCTCAGCGCTTATTGCAGATAATAAGTCCGAACTTTTTAGCTAATTCCCTTACCCTGCTCTCTCTTGCTTTGGTATTCCGGGCTTCCTTGATCATTATAGTTACTTGGGATTTACACTGAGTCATGATCAGGGGGAGACTGACAATGCTCTCGGGCAAAAAATACAAAAGACTCCCCCCTTCAGCTCTTTATAGTTAAATGCCACATGTAGAGGCTGTGCAGCAGGTGAGCTATGCATATTGGCATAACTAAGAGCTTAAGTTTAAGATATATATGTTTATATGCATAAAAAATTCGAAAACTTCAAAATCATGAAGATTTTTATTGACACATGCTGATAGTAACTAGAAACGTAATGACATGTCAAACAAAATTTCAATTTAGTTACTACGAATTAACATGTAAGCAATGTACTAAATTATAAAATTCATAATAATAGATATTAGAAAAAGATATTGAATTGAGTTAACATACACATTTTAAAATCAAGTTTTAAATTTTAACACACCCTAATATATGATGTACAATCCTTTACAATAATACTGAACCATTAACGTTCACAGATTACAGTAACAACATTGTACTTATTTCAGCAGAGATTTCTGCTGTATTATCAATTATTTTGTCTTTGTTTGATTTGGTTTTCATTGCAGTGTCTTTTTCAATATCAATTAGCATAAGTGACTCTAAGTTATTATGGGTGAGTTAAGTTCTCAGCCTTATTTTAACACATTTGCACTGTGTGACGCTTAGTGTTACAATGAATTTATATGCTGCATATAAATTTTCATATGTAGCTGGGCCCAGCCTGTACTCTGATAACAGTTGAAAGCACATGACAAACAATTTTGCATGTTGTCTTGGCAGATGATTCAGCAAATTCTGTATACTATGTCTCTGACTCCAAGCTGTTTGAATCATTTTTATTGTCATTCTTATCTTCTAGCAGTCCCTTTTTCAGATCTTTTTGCTCGATGCAAATAAAATCATTTCATCCTGTAGTGCCTTCCCTCAATTTCTGATACTGCATTAGCAATCAAACTTAGCTCTGCGTTTTGTGGAGATGCCAAGATTTCAGAAAACCTGTTTGGGTCACAGCAGGAAATCTGCTAATAGAGAATCTAGCTCGCATGCTTGAAAGCACAGCATCAGTTACTGCATTATGGTATGAAACTTTAAAGTTTCTATTCTCGTCTGACGTTCACCTCTTGTAATTTATAAATTGCATGAACAACAAAATTAGATGCTGTTGCAGAAATACCACTAAAATCTCTTCAGATCTTTTCAACATTTTTAGTGGCTTTGTCAGTCATGCGCCAAACTTGCATGGTAATCAGGCATGATGTCTGCAAATAATCTGATACTGGTGTTGCAATATAAAAAATCCGGATGAATGTAAATGCTATTAAGACGGTTTCAATTTTGCGCAAGTTTTCATTCAATTTCGTTGCTTCATAGCGAACTGATCCTTTGAAATCAGTTGCTTCACTTACTTGCTGAAGGATGATCAATAGGTCTGAATAGAATTCAGGTGACTGATCAGTGTAGCGGGAAAATTTTTTTCGAAGTGCTCTACCTCTACTTGATCATCTATTTTGACCAATGTTCTCTAGTCTTAGGCGTTTCCTTCCTCGTTTTGTTAGCACATTCTTTTCCCAGAACTTCAACCTTTTGTAGGAATCATAGAAAAATGTAGATAGTTCAGTAGGCAAACCAAAAAGACTAACTGCGGCAACACATACACTGCTTGCATTACTGATCCCCAGATTCAGAATATGTGCATAGCAGCAAGTATGGATATGACTTGGGTGAACTTCTTTCATAAGTGCCTGAAGACAAGAGCAAATGCCACTCACATTAGCTGCTCCATCAAATGAATCACCAGTGTTCCAGTGTTGGACATATCACTGTAATTACATTTTGTTGCAGGGTATGAAAGCATTTTCCACTTGAATTATCCAAATTTACCAAACGAACTAATCTTTCCTTAGCTCTGTCCCTAACAAGATATCTATGGAAAATGGCACACTGATCATGGGAAGAAATATCTTGAGTAGAGTCAATTATCCCTGTATTCTTTTTGTTTTTGATCATGTCTGAAATAATATTTATTATCTTATTCACAGCTGTTTTGCTTAAAGAAGTTACTAATTTCACACGCCCTTTTTTAGGTGGATGTTTTTGTTTGCCCAGCAAAATTACTTTCTGCAAATATTCATGCAGGTGTAGATTGTATTCTGCAAGAAGTATTATCGCCTATACAAAATTCGCACGATTGTCATGATTACTTTCATCAAATACAGTTGCAACAGCTTCTCTAAGTTTGCCACAGTAAATCAAGACTTGAAACACAATGTAAAATATTACATCAATTACACTATTTAAAACAGAGCGACGCTGAATCACATGTTCAATTCTTAAGGAGAGTTGTTCCTTTAACAAATTGCGCTTGATGGATCTTTAACAAGCATTCAGAAAATATGCATCCGTGAAATGCTTATGACAGTGGCTCTTTTCATGTTCAAACAGTCTTGATGTGATGTGTCTCTAGTCAGAACAGCCCTAGATCATCTGCATCTTTAGAGTTTTTTGGGTGCATACATTAGACAAAACGAGCAATGCAAAGTCTTGTTTTCTTCATTGTATGTCACCAAATTTCGATTACTGTTCATGGCTTGAATGTCTTGTCGGTCATATACAACAGCATTTTTGAATGGTATGTTACTTACAGTCTGGTTTGGATGAAACTTTTAAAACATCTCCTGTGAAATTCACGTATTAATGCTGGTATCTGCTTTAAGAAAATATGCACATTTCGCAAGTTTAATCTGTTCACTTGATGTCATAGAATCAGGCCTTGAATCCTTAGCTCGTGGCTAATGGATTTCGGTTTCATTTGGCTGGGAGAGATGAAGGAGTTCAGCGGAATAAGGAGTAATTTCAGATTCAAAAGGTGCTTCTGCGGCTGGTGATACGTTGTCTTGTAAGCCAAAGTCAACTGCATCTTTGATTTGGTCAGAGAATATATTTTTCTTAGCAAAAATATATCAATTTTATGTGTTGTTTTACTTATCTTCGATAGAAGATAAGTAAAACAAACGATTTTGAACACCACTTTTGTGATTTTAGTGAGACTTCATTAAATAGGGTTTAGCTACCTGGTAATGAAAAAAGAATAATCTTTGTTTAATATAACTACACCAATCCATATTATTATTATTACTAATCCATATATATGTGATACACTACACTATTTCCAATCTATCTATATAAGCCTATAGAACCAGTGACATATAATGTATATATATATATGAGACCAGGGCCGTAGCTGATGCTAAAAAAAAAACACTGGGCACAGATAAATTTGCCAGGATTTATAAAGGTGGTGATTAGTGTAATCCACTTCCAGAAACTATGAACGTTTGCGGATTATTCTTTTATTACGATGGAAATTGTGCATAGATTTCACGGCACTCGTTCACATCTGCACCCAGGGGTAGGATCATTTGCATAATAAAGTGATAGACTTTTTGGGAAACTTCATTGTGAAATTGCTGTGTTAGTTAAACGCATCTCAAATGTATTTGGAATTTTTACAAATTAATATCATAGGAAGTTATTTTTTTATTATTACGTTTTTGTTCCTAAATGATTGACAAAATGATGTCATTTTATCGCCTTTGGATTGATTCTTATTGAATTTAATTTATTGATTTGTCTTTAGGAATTAATAAATAATAATGATAAAAATATAAGCTAAATTAGAAAGTTGAGTTTTTCTTAAATTTACATTTTTACTTTATAAATTCAAGTATTTTTAAATAAAAGTTTATTTATTTATTTATTCTTAAGTGTATTCTCATTTGTTCAAAGCGTATGGGTTATGAAGTGATTAGCTTCATTTAATTTATTTCTAATAGTTTAGAAAAAAAAATTTATAGATATAAACAAAATGATCAATATAATCAATAGTTTAACTTACTAAAATGCTAGGAAAAAGGTCTCGTTTCTTTGCAAATTGTAACAATCCTATGAAGAGTTTAGTAGTTTTTGAGTGTGGCGGAGATGGGAGCAGGAAGACTGAATGACCCACTTCAGAATTTACGCCAAAACATGACCGGTACTACAAACTACAGAGGCGCCAGATTTATAATCATTCGAATATTCTAGGACGGTTAAAATGATATATTGCGTCTTTCCTTCGATCAGGCAAGGGATATCGCGAAATCAAAAAGAAAAAGCAACGGCCATGTATGTCACACACACACACACACACACACACACACACACACACACACACACACACACACACACACACACACACACACACACACTATGATATGCAGCTGAGTGACCCGAGTTAAACTGCATGTATTATCGTTTATTACTATGAAGTTTCTTGGAATTAACATTGGATTGAATTCTCATGGCCTCCTTCACGGTGATTTATTAAGTCACCACCGCTAATTAACTTGTCGTAGGATCGTCAAGCGTTCTTACGTCATTTGAGAGCTATTGTTATATATATATATATATATATATATATATATATATATATATATATATTATCAAAGGTTAACGTTGGCGAAATTTTAAATAATAATCAGGTCACATTAATTTGAAGTTATATAATAATTCTAATCTAAAAATAGTAATTAGATGGTAACGGGGTTGTAGACATAAGTTCCACAAGAGCAGTAAATAAAGATAAAGGGGACTCACAGATACTCCAACAAACGTAGCAATGAATGAAATGCTTCTTTCGTCTGCACAAATTATGCCGATTTATTTTTAGGTACACAACCTCAAGAACACGTAGATGATATGATAATCGAGCACTATGCATAATAAAGAACTATGTGTATTAATTCCATGATTGTCGAACTGATGTTGTCCAATGACAGATTCATGAACAGCTTGAGTGTTTCTTATATAGCGGCTGGGACTACTCGTATTTCCAACCTCAGATTGGTACGTTCAATGTATACCGCATCGCATCGGCTTTTGTTATTATAAAGTAGAACAACCGATCTTTTATAAAAGAAGGAAACACAGATATAATCTGAAACACAGTGCGCAACTTAACACGACGAAACACAGGATTAAAATTTTGGCTTAGGAAGCCAGAACAACTTCAAATAAATAAGACAACGACTAGGTCCAAAGTCTTCTAGTTCCTTGAAAAACTTCATCTTTCTCGAAATCACATGTTTAACAACATTAATGTGATAACCATTACTTTAAAAAGTATATTGCAATTTTACAGAGTTGTACTATAAGTGTCTGCGAGTGTCCTTAGCTAGGTTTGTGTCGAGGTACCCCCGATAAATATCGAAAATCGATAATTGAAAAAATCGGGTTATAGAAGGATTGGTTCGATTGTAATTAAATTTGATACACTCATAGACAAAGACATGAGAAATGATATTCAGAAGTTTTAAGGTTGCAGTTCTTACAATAGTGCAGAAAATCGATAATATATATATATATATATATATATATATATATATATATATATATATATATATATATGGCAAGATCTTTGTGTGTGTTTGTATATCTGCCTGTATGACTGTATTTTTTCAGCCATTTTATTTGAGTTTTTGCTTCTGGTTTGGCTCTAAGTAGGTATAATTTTAGTTCTTAGTTTCAGCCATGATACCATTTACTTAGAAGACACATTTAGACTTCAAAATTCAGTTTACGACGAAAAAATCATATTTGATATCGATACCAGGAAATAAAAATTTGATTTACATCTATTCATTTTTTTTTAGCCTACGGTTTCGCTTTAACTGGAAACAATTATTGCTTTTTAGTATTTTGTGCCAACGTCTAAAGAGTCTGAGCTCCAGGACCATGGGATGATTTTAAAGCTTCCATTATACCTGAGAAACGCCGGGCTATACTGCTTGTCTTATTATAATGTACGAACCAAATTCCATGTCATAACAAAATACGGTAAATTATTATTTTAACAAAAACTATGATAGTTCAAAAACACAATATATAAATTTGGGGCATTAGATCAAATTAATTTCTAGGAAATGAAATCTAAATGATAAGGTAATCTGTCTAAATACACCAATGATTTTTTTTCTAGATCCTTAAGATGATTTTCGTTTAAAGACATTTAATCAGTTAATTGTCATGCCTGTTACCCGCTTAGATAAACATGTCTCTTTCGAGACATGACAGACTGGACAAGAGGTTTTCATACACTAGGTCCTATTTCATTTTGCAGTAGACTAGTTACTAGCTAGAGAACCCAATCTGCCATTCTGTTGAACACATAACTTTAGGTAGAAAAGATTAATGAATATCATTCTCAAGGGTACGAAATCGAATTGAATTTGAAATCGGCTATCCGATTTCTCATTCAAAGCAGATACCCATTAGATTACGTCATCACAGATTTAAGAAGAATCATACACAGATATCACATCCTTTAATAGCATACTGAAGTTATCACTGTCATTTTTCTATCCACATTGTCACGTTCCAAAATATATTTTACACGAAGAGCTTAATAAATTTAATATAGATATTTGTTATACTACTGGTAAAAACGTTAATATATATAAACAGAAATTGGAGGAGGATTTTAAATAATTAAGTAATTCATCGAGTATTTATTAGACCTCAACAGAATGCAGAAAGCACTGGAAGACCGTTTCGTCCTATATTTGGGACTCATCGGAAGTTCACATCCACTACCAGGAATTGAAACCATGACAGTTCCGGTATTAAGCAAACGTCACACAGTGGTGGAAATCATCCAATTTCTTTTACTCATAGGAAGGTGTCTCCTCAGCAAGCCGCTTCATGAGATCCACCAGGGAATATGTGAACGAGCGGCGCTATATCCAGTTTAATTCATTAAATCTTCGTCACCGGGGACCGTGGTACAGTTGGTATGAAGTATGCATAATAACGTCACTGTCTGGGTCTCAATTCCTGGTAGCGAATGAACTGTTGAGGAGTCCCAAATATAGCACGAAACCGCCATCCTGTACTTGCTGCGTTCTGTTGAGATTTATAAGACTGGATGTATTACGTAAATATATATATATATATATATTTAGAACAGCTCATGATTAAATATAATATACATTCATTATATGTATGTATATGAAATATTCGTACCTCTTATAAGTTTATAAATGCGTTTTCGTTTATATACGAGGAAAAATAGTAAAATCTTAATCAATTATTAGTATTTCTTTCATTCTATATCTTAGGTTTGCATTGTTTTTATCATTGCATCATATTGTTTTTCCTATATTTCACTGAATAGAATTTTAAGTAGATTGAACAAAATATATACTTCCATATTTATGAGGTCAAAATTGAAATTATTAATTCGAACTAAATAACTTCCGACTTCACTTATGTTGAAGAAATGTGTGCTAATTTTAACGCACTGATGAAAATGAACTTCGTTCAATCAAATTAAAACGCTAAATTTGTTTATTTGAGATGAGTTATAATTAAGTAGGTATGACTGACTGAAATATCCGCCATCTGCAAGCACTTTAGCTCTATTTCTTTGGTTACTGAATTTCTAGCTGTTTATATTTAGTTGAAAAATCTCAGGTATTCTGAACTTTGTAGATATAATTTATTTACATATGTCACACTCATAAAAGGAACAATTTGTTGTTTGAATAAAATTATAATTAATTTGCTTTATTCTACTTCAGGTCGAAACAGAGGAAGTAAATAAGGAATCATACAAAGATATTTAAGATCTTTATGAGTTTGAAATAAAAATTGTTTTCAAAATTACGCTAACCAAAATAAATTAAATTTGCTTCAATATAAAAGTCGGCGGTGAGAATTATTACGTGATTTGAGTTGGACTTAATTTTCGTGTAATTGATTTTTGTCTCCTGCATATTTGTTTTCTTTCCCGCCTTATCACAGTTACTCTTTTTATTTCTTACTACTGAGATTATTATTATTATTATTATTATTATTATTATTATTATTATTTTCTTCGATTTCTGGTTATATACTCATTTGTTTATAGATCCAGTACACAAAACTAAAATAAAAATGGCATCATGTTAATTATCACCGAGCCTTGGTATAAGAAATATCACATATTTTACATAAATTAATCTTTTCGTAAATTGCAAATATATTTTATTGTTCGTTTTTTTTATATCTTTATAACATACCTAGCATTACATAGACAAGGTTCTCCTTAGTGTGTCTGCTGTACTTAACAAGACAATTTTTTTCTACATTTCTTTAGCGGGGGTTTCCAGGGATTATTTGAATGTCTTTTTTTGTTCCATTTTTTATCTTCCAAGTGCACCCATTATCATTGTTATGATAATTGTTTTTCAATTTCCACATTTCTTCTATTTCAACAGCCATGTCTTTATATTTTTACAGCTTTTCTAATCCCTTGGTTGCTATGTTACAATCCACTGGACAAGCCATATCAAATAATAAGCAAGTTTTTTTTTTCCTTTTGGTTTTGAACAATAATGTCCAGGCTATTTGCTTCAAATTTTTCGTTTGCGTAGATGGTGTAATTACGTAAAATACTACTACTACTACTACTACTACTACTACTACTAATAATAATAATAATAATAATAAAATTCACCATACAAAATGAAATAAATAGTGCGTAAAGAGTACTATAGAAGTCTACGACTGATATTAAAAACTGAATTGAATTTTCAGAACAGAATCATGGTCACTAATAGCCTTGCAATCCCAGTTGAACAATATAGTTACAAAATCTCAAACTGGAATCTAATCGACATTAGGCAAATGTATTCTAAAGCAAAAGATCTTCTATCTAAGCATAAGATGCATCATCAAAAGACAACAACTATTGGCTTAATAACATACATAAAGACAACAAAGGACTGGATGATGCAATTAATCAAGCAACATGAAGAAAGAAAGAAAAAATATTCAATTATAAAAGAAGGCAGTAAATACAAACAAGGTTTACATTTAGTAGCTTCTGTAGAAAGGCAAAACAAAAGCCAAGAACCAAATATTGCGGCAAAAAATATGAAAATGAAAGCCAAAGATAAAACTCTTGGACAGATGAAACAACGCTGACAAGACAAACCTCTGCATGGCCAATATACAGAACGTGCCAATAAATCCAATGTTGATAAAGTTAATACTCATCGATGGTTACGTGCATCTGGATTAACATCTGAGACTAAAGGCTTTATTCTTGCAGCAGAAGAACAAATTCTTTTCAATAGAAACTTTCAAGCAAATATTATACATAATCTTGTGAATCCAAAATGCACGTTCTGTGATAAACACCAGGAAACAATAGACCATCTAATCCCAGGATGTTCTGTACTTGCCCCAAATGAATATATAAATAGTCACGATAGAATAGGACAATACTTACATTGGACAATGTGCAAGCACTTTGGAAAATCTGTAAACAAACACTGGTATGAACATCACCCAGCACCGGTTACAGAAACAGAAGATGGGCTAGACATTATTGTTAAAAACCAGAAAGTAAAAACTTGTCTATTAATTGATATGGCTTGTCCAGCGGAAAGTAACATAGCAACCAAGGAATTTGAAAATGTGTCAAAATATAAAGACCTGGAATGTGAAATAGAAAAAATGCGGAAATTGAAAACAAGAATTGTGCCAGTGATAGTAGGTGCACTTGGAATGATAAAAGATGGAACAAAACAACACATTGAAATAATCTCTGTAAACCCCAGCTTAAGAGATATACAAAAACTTGTCTTGTTAAGTACAGCCCACACACTACGGAGAACTTAGTCTATGTAACGCTAGGGATGATAGGGGAGATAGATAAAACATGAAATGGAGCCATAACGACACACCGCCACCTGCCCTAGGTCTTCCCGCAGAATTGGCAGTTAGTGAAACCATTGCAGAAATCGAAATATGATGAAAAATGACAACATAATAATGATAATAATAATAATAATAATTATTATTATTATTATTATTACTATTATTAGTATTATTAGTAGTAGTATTATTAGGTTTTGTTGTTGCATAGTATGAGCTGCCCAAAACTCAATAAAATTCATTAAAAGATAAGATTTTTGGTCATGATATATTATGTCATTTTTTCCTCATAAATATACCTGTTTAGCTAAAATAGATGTCAACATTTCGTAAGTCCTGGGATGTCATGAAATTGACAAATTATTTCTATTAAAATAGCAAAAACAAAAAATTCATATTATTGTTTTGAAAGAAAAAATTGTTAAATATTCAGGAGATTGAAAAACGCATCATACTCGTGGTAATTTCAACCACATCTCCATATTGTCTTCATCGTCATCATTATCATTACTAACAGTATCGTCATTAATATAATAATTATTATTTTTACTATAATCATCATCAGTATTATTGTTGTTGTTATTATCTTTAGTATTATCATTATCATTATTATTGTCGTTTATATCATTATTATTACATCAATATCAATTCGAGTTTGCTTCGATTACTGTTTCGCACAACCGTTTAGAGAGCGGAAATATTTTTCTTGGAGTTATTTATTATATATTGAACGATGTGTATGAGTACCTTAGAGATCTTCATGATCTTCATGGAAACTCAGGGAGAGATTGCTTTCAGGATAATTTCAATATGTTTTTTCCATCATTTGTACTTATTCCATGCAATGTAATTAGTACAATAATAATTGCAATTTTTTATTTTATTTTCAATTTCGTGGTTCTTGTACATTTAAATAGTCATGTTTCTTCAAGTATGAAGTCAAAAACAGTGCAAATATACTTACTCTATTTTAGGTCTTTTAATATCTTATCTAAGGTTACCTGCCATCTGAATTCCCAAAATCTACACGTTTACCATTTTAGATTTGGAGATGCTCGGTGTTCCTAACTTTGTTGTGTGATTCATATAATTATTATGAATACAATAATGAACACGATGTTTTTAAAGCTATAGCAATACCTGCATTAATGCTCAATGTTTGTGATATGGGGATACATTTTCTTAAATTCTTCTAATAAATATGCATGTAAACATGTCCAAAGTGGACTCAGACTTTTGCTAACCATTGACTAATGGGTCCTTATTCTTTTTAAAAATAATTCCGTCTCTTCAGTGAGAAATCTTTGCTTTTTAGGGAAGTAGTAGGTCTTAAAAAATTGTTCAATCAGAAACGTTTCCGTCTACAAAATTTTAATCCGGCTGCATAAACGGACATTTTAGAATCATGTGTAATTATATACATGAATATTATATATATAAAACAATAGCATAGGATAAGCAAAGATGAATATATTTATTACTTACCATAAATGGTGAATCGAAAAAATAAACAAAAGAAAAAAAAGTAACTTAGTATGTCTCCTCGTTCTTCCGATTGCACAGATATTTTTGATGGGGTGTGAAAAGAGAGATGCGTTAATCAGTTAGACATCTTATTTATTTCTCGTTCATTGCTATATGTTTATGCACAACATATAACGTTGAGTAGATTTTATGGAATTTGAAAAAAAATAAAACAGCTGAAATTTTGCAAACATAATTAAGAAACAGAGCTAAGAGAATGTGATACACAGTATATGCTGAATGTAAGTAAGACACCGTTAAACAATGAATGACCTACATAAAGAGCGTGCGAGATTGATTAGAAGAATAAGGGTTAGTAGATTTTGAAAATAACAAGTTTGTAATTTTTCTTCTTTTGATATCCCCGTAAATAACATGAACTTTTGGAGAAAATTTATCCTTCATAATAAACCGCATTATGCTAAAAAAAACAAAACATATCCTTGATAAATATTTGTAATTAAAATATTTTAAATACTTTTCCTTTATGTTAGATATTATAAAATTACTAATTAATATTAAATTTCGTTTTAAATTTAATTCCTGAAAAAAGTATTAATATACTAATTATTATTCTAATGTTTCTGCAACATGTAAAGTTATTTCAAAAGATAATTTTTGTGAATATCACACTTTGATCAGAAGTGAAAATAAATTCATCCATAATGATGAAAAAATCGTTGAATATTCCAGAAAAAATTTCACAAATTTGTCAAAAAAATGTTTACTGGAATTTAATACGAATTACATGTGTGATTTTTATTTAAAATTGGTTGAGATCAAAGATTTTATCAGTGGAAGACGAGTATCTCTAATAAAAAAAAGCCATACCATAGGTGTCTATATCATCACAAATATAAATTGTTATAAACGAATAAAGTATACATAAATGTAAAGAGAAAATATAAATGGCTTCTTTTACACACGCACAACCCCACATACACACACCAACTGAAACACACACATACACACTCACACAAAGTTGAATACGCAGACACACTCGCATACACATTCCATCTCCTATCAGTGAATGTTATTTGCATGATTAATTCTGTAGTCGTTTGATTAAAATCTCGTTTATTTTATGCCTCAAATATTTAATCATTGACACACTGTGTTAACTCCGACAGACTTGTTTTATGAGAAATGAAACTAATCTCATAATAAAAAGAATAATTAAAATATAATAATAGCTATATGCTTGCATATAGATTAAGTAATATAATTTTTCATGTCTCTAATGTAATCGGAAATGTTTAAATTTAATATTGTTTTGTAAATAATCATATTATTTTTACAATTAAAATATATATTAAAATACATCTTGAAATAAAAGAAATGAGATGATAAATCTGAAATATAGTTAATTTTGAAATTACACAGTAAAAACAAAAAGGAGGATTCCACGTGCAACACAATGATGGGAGATAGGGTGACGAGTTGTGAATCTATTTCAGAATTCCATCGTCAAAGTGAGTGGCAGAGAGCCAAGGGCTTAAATATATATACCATCTACGTAAACATTAAAATATCAAAGGACAACACGCCGTAGTGCAGAACTTGACGGGTAATGCTGTCAGACTTATGGATATCCATGGCTACAGGCTCTTGTAATATGAAGCACACACGAGGAATTACTATGAATCAACGAGAATCAATGAAATTTGTATGACTAGGTTAAATTATTTCAAATAAGAAGTAAGAAATCTGGGTGCATGTTCATCAGCAAAAGATATAACCCAAAATGCAAAATACAGGTGGGGGATAACAGAATCAAGCAAGTACAAAAATTTAAGTACCTAGGAAGTGTTCTAACAGAAGATGGAAAGTGCGAAACAGAGATCCGAAGGAGAATTAGCATGGCAAAGGACGCGTTCCAGAAGATGAGCAAAATATTAACACACAGGAAAATCTCAATAGAAAAGAAAAGAGTGCTAGACTGCTACGTGATTTCAGTTCTTCAATACGGCAGTGAATGCTGGACAATATCATCGAAAATGAGGAGAAAACTGGGAGCGGCCGAAATGTGGTTCTACAGAAGGATGCTACGGATATCGTGGACTAAGCATGCAAGTAACGATGAGGTTTTGGAAAGAATGGCAACGAAAAGGAAATTGATGCTGAGCATGCAATGAGGAAGGAGAGCCTGGAGAACCTGATACTAAATGGTCAGATAGAAGGAAGGAGGGACAGAGGAAGGCAGCGGATAACATATTTGCAGGTTCTGATCAGGTGGATGACGGAACGGGGGTTGCCAGGAGCAACAGGAGCAAACATACTAACTGGCACAAGGGTTAGGGAGAACGTGGAGAACCATGATCGCCTACGTCCTGAAGGGATAGAGCACATAGAAGAAGAAGTCTAATTGTCACAGACGAAACACAATCTGGACGTCGATCAACTTCGCGCATGAAAGTACAGATCGAAAAGTTCAATGCATTCAGCAGAGAAGAGAGCAAATTAAAAAAAAAACCCTACTAATTTGATTTCAAAATAAACAATTATATTTTCTGACGCATTGAAAATATATTTTTTAAATTTTTGTTCCAAAAACATAAAGCCTATATTAATTTATGGAAGAAGAGCTCAAGAGGATGAATTCACTTATCACTCAAGCATGAAGTTAGACAAATTGACAGCAATCGTGGGTATCAGATATGGATCCGTAAATGTCATAATACATGATAAGGTTAGTTAACAAATTTGGCCGCATTTGATAACCTAACAAAAAAGTGATGCAATGAAGATTTCCTGAAAAACAGAAATATTATTTTCGAAATAAATGAAGAAGCTCCTTAAAAGATAGGTAGCCGGTATGTTCAAAATAAAGAACGCGTTTAAGAGACATTTTACATTACAATGGTGATATACGAAATGTATTTAATGGCACACTGGAAGATACTGAGAGAAATCTGTCGTAGAAGAAATAATGGATTTTTTCACATTAGATTTCCTCAAAATTTGTACGCATTGTACAACAATCAAAACAAATTATGTTGTTTGTCATCAGCCGACTATATAAACATTATGATTTACCTTGGAAAGGTGAAGATCGATAAAGCAGTCCTACTTTTATAGAATGCATTTATATATTTCTCATGTCAGTCGGTTGATCGATTGTGAAAGGAACTATTTTTAATCGTGTATTCATTTGATGATTGCCATATTTTTGTTGACTTTTAACGATAATTTTTTGCATTAGCTGTCATCGGATATGTTCACATGATGCTGTTTTTTTTTTCGTTTTTGTTTTTTGTGAAAATATGTAAATATACTTGCAAATCAATGCAGTCCTTCTACAAATGAATACTGGTTTATCTTTTAGGGAATAGTTACAAAATATTTGTTGAATGCGACAAAAATGTAATTATTTATTTTGAAATATTTTTTTAAATGAAGCTGACCGTTTGTGTCAAATATATATCCTAAAAAGAAAGTACGTCACAAGAACCTGACAGAGAAGCTCGGCAACCTTGTCATAATCAGGAAAGACATTAAACTAATCAAGAACATGTATTGTCAGCAAACGGCACGCATTCGTACAGAAAACTAAGAGATATACAACTGATAGAAAGTGGTGTAAAACAACGATGAGCTTCTCAACAGACCTATTCAACATATAAAGCAAAATATTCAGAGACTGCTGGAAGTTCTGCGAGCATTCGTCATTGGCGGCCTCAATATGAAAATTAAAGATACGCAGATGATACAGCATTTTTAGCAGACACGAAAAGTAAACTACAATACCTCATACAAATAGTAACTGATATGTAACTTCAGGAAAAGATAGCTGAATTTTCTGGGACATGTAATGAGGAATGAAGTCGGAGAGAATCTGATGCACACACTACGGTTAGAGGGAGTCAGAAACGAAGAAAAAATGTGTAATGTACTTGATGAACTTGAGTAGATACATTGCGTAGCGGTTTGTTGAGAGATTTAATGCGAGAAGTGATGCTAACAATTGGAATGTATGTGATATGTGGAAGGCCATGTGATGACGGGTGGTGTTAACAGCTAGAAGGTATGTGGAAGGTCATTATCCCCTATATTTTCAAAGAAATGGCATGGAAAAGATAAGAGAAGAATAAACACACACACACACACACACACACACACACACACACACACACATATATATATATATATATATATATATATATATAGTGACTTTATTCAGCATTATACACAGAAAAATGATAAGAGTGTGACTGATTTTTCTGATTTCAAAAATGCTCAATTGCGCACTCATACATCAATATCATAATACATATCTATATTTATATATATATATATATATATATATATATATATACATAAAAATGTTACGTCAGTCACTTTTTGTAAACACACACACACACACACACACACATATATATATATATATATATATATATATATATATATAATGAATTGAATCTAATCAATGATTACTAGTAGTTATTCATCGGCTCAAAAAATAACTCGCTTCCACTAGATAAATTCACGAAAGTCAACGTCATATAATATGTAAACCTTAAAAAATGAAAGTGTAATATCAGAATTCTGTGATAAACAAGATGCCATATTTATATTTTTATGTATTGACCAAAACATCATGGACGATCACCAATTATGTAATGTTATGTAATATAACTTCATGCGAACATCGCAAAATTTCTAGCTGGGGAAAGACAATACATTGTGAGGAGAATACAGAGTTCAAACCATAACTACAAAAAAACAAATCAAAAAATTGAAAGAGGAAGGAAAATATAAGATAGCATTTAAACAATTAACAGAGGAAATGATAAAGAATTATATTTTTAAAGTCAAAGTTTTGAATTATGGAAAAATGCGAAAAATTACAATGACATTATAATAAAAATAAAACCCGATTGAATTTTGTGTTATGTATAAAAATTTGAGTAACATTATAAACTTTCCGCACTAATCTATAGATACTCACGGAAATAGTGCATATTGTAGTATACAACAAATTTGTAAATATTTGTTTCTATATGTGAACAATGCCAAAAATACTGATGATGAACAAAAAGAAAGAATATAATGCATCAACTCACATTGATTCTGAAAGTTTTAAAGAAGTGTATCTTCTACCTTATTCAGGAAAACTTTTCAAATTCATGAATGAAATCTGGAGTCAGGTATCCATCCTAAAAATGCTTAGAAACTATGGAAGCAAAAATGAAGTTCTCAAGATCTACAATCATACAATTTTATTTCATTTAGTTTTATAATCATGCAAGGCACTCATCGCTTTATGAGATTTCAATCTCGTAGCAGATGTAATTATGAAAGATATACATCTGACAATTCCAGAAAATTGATTATCTCCCCGAAAGAAGACTTTATATATCCTATGTCGGTCTAACAGCAACATAGTTTCACACAAATTGAACTTTCATCTTCTCGTCTATTAGAAACCGTCTTGAAATGCTGAATTCACTGGATATATTGATCTAATAGAAGTATAATATCAGATAACTCAAACATACATATCTGGGGAGGATCCCAGTATATGTGGAAGGCCATGATTGTCTACGTTATCTTATTAGGAAAACAGCAATAATTAAATGATAACATTGGTCTATTTAAACATTTTCTATCCTAAAACCAGCGCGTATACAAACACAGTAACGAAGATATGTGAATCGATGATTTAAAATTTCTATACTAAATCTCAAACGAATTAAATATTTGGAAACAGCAAACCTGCTTTCCGTCTAAAGGTTAGTTGACGAATGATCAGTCAAGGGCTGTGATACTGACATAGGTATTCATAATTTGCATAAAATGGCCTTATACAAACATTCGATCTTTTTTACCAAGGGTTCAAAGAAAGAGTACTCAACATAAAACTTTCTACATCACAATGTTTTGAAACAGGAGTGAAAACAGTAATGGAACCTGCACTGAATATATATTAAAAAATCGTAAATATATAATTCGTTAATTATAATAATTTCAGATACCTAGACGTATCGATCAGTTGAAACAAATGTAATATAAGCGGAATGATATACACAAGATATACACAAACTTTTTTCAGATCAATGACTCCGATTAAATGAAACCAGTAGGCTTTAGCCGGGACCATTCTTCTTCATCCATTGCGGAATATAACAGCATAATCACAAGCAATAACAATATAAAATAAAAGAACTTTAAAATTTTCAGGAATAAGAAAATTTAAAATAGATATTTCATGTAAAACGAAGAAAAAAGAAGAATATAATGAATACCTTGATGATCAATATTATCAATATTATCAATATTATCAAAAAGGCTTCATCAATATTGGAAAAATTGAAACAGCGACTAGACTCGAGTAACCTATTTTCCTGAAGGTTTTTGAAAGAATTATATTTTATATTCCAACTTAATGTAGCCTTGTCTATGCCAAATACAGCTAATATTTACATTAGCATATGCATACGAACAACAGCACAAAATATCTTTATATAAACGCACAAAATATTTCACAGAATAAACCGTATGTTTTCAAAATTATCGACATGATTTTAACAATTCATGCATTAATTCAGTTTTCAAACATATATAATTTTATTACACTGAAATAAAAATTAATATGCCTATGTCAAACGTAAAATTAAAATTCATACTTCATATACTAGTCATTGATCAATAGCCTAAATAAATAAAAATATTTAAGCAGTTATTAAGAGGAAAGATGAGACTATTTTTTATTATTTTTTCAAATATTTTAATTGTTTCTAACAAATTCGAAATTTTAGTTAAAATTTCTTGTTTTGTTTTTCGTCAGCAATTCATGGTATGCTTTGGTAATGTGACTATTAAGGAAAACAATATGACGCAAGTTGTTATTTCGTGTTGAAAGATACATTTATTTGAAAAGTATTGCCAATATCAATTAATGATTTGATTTTAATGAAACGTTCAGGATTTATTTACAAACGAATCAATTTATTTATGCAATTATTTTTTTTAGAATATCTTGCTAAAATTATATATCTATCACCCAACTAATTTCCAATTAATTTCATAAAACTTCAAGAAATTTATTATCCATACCAATATTTATTTATTAGTTAAATATCTGTTTGACACACGCTAGATTATTTTGTTTAGTGTGAATATTAAATTGTATCATTTAGCATTAAATTAAGCTAAAATTACACTTTAAATAAAAAGACATTTATTTAAAAAACAATTTAAATCTTATGTTACAGAAATGGAATGCAGCTGCCTTGATAATAGTAATGTTACAAATACACGTAAATAAGCACAGCAGAACAAACGAAGCAATTGTACTGCTGTTGTGGCGAAGGAGAAAATAAAAAATAATTGTAAATATAAAATTATTCTTTTATTAACATATCAGTGAATTTCAGAGAATGCTTATTTTAATGTAAACGAGTAAGGAGGATTTGTAAGAAGGCTAGATAGAGTGTGTAAGTTTTGGCGTTAATCACTCCCACTTCCCGCCTGGGAAATTCGCTCCCATATTCTTGCTTTCCTGACGGGTACAACCTCCAGAAATTTAAATGCAATGTCATTACTCATCTACTAACCACTTGACTCTAGCCCTTCCCCCACCCCGAATATCCTTCCCTTTCTCTCCTCCCTTGCAACTGTCATCACACCTGCATTTTCATCTTTCTATTACTTCTTCCTAAATGGTTTGTAATCCTCTTCGCCCCGACTGATTAATTTTCATTCAGTTATGTAGCCCCCCGCACATCAGTGGCATTTACGCCTTGCCCGGGGTAAAATGATTAAAAATGAAAATGTATTTGTCGAGTCGGTTGTCCGATGTCAGGATAATGACAACGTGTCATGTTTGGAGTTAATTACTGAAGCCCTGAACCTCTCGTGTATGACCGATTTTTGAAAGTAAAGGTTGTAGCTCTCTTACTCATCTTTTTCGTGTCCTTTTCTCGCTTACGACAACGGTCGTGATTGTTCATTTGATGTTGTTTTGTATTTTTTATTTAGATTTTCTTTTGTGAGCTGGTTATGATGTTCGGAGGCCTTTCAGGGAGAAAGACAATTTTTGGGGGTTACATTCTTAGCGTTTAAATCCGTCCGATTTGTAAAGTGAATAAGAAACAGCTCTAATTTTATAATAGTATCGCAGAAAAATACGAAGTAAAGCATGTTAATATATTTTAGGTTATATTATACAATCGCAACTAACCCGAGTCGATCTGTAGCCAGTAAGTCCGCTTAATTAATTACATCTTATTTCTAAAAGCATTTTGAATAATGTTTCTTCCCTCATCCGATTTATTTAAGTTTTACTCCAAAGATAATAAGCAACATTAGAATGAAAATTTTAGGTTAAGGAATAAAACGCGACTACGAAAATTGATTACAGTTGCCCATATTATCAGTCTAGAGAGACGTTCCACACAATGCCATGAGTTACCCCGAGCTTTATGGGGTAAAGGAATCTGTTCGGAATTATCAGGATTAGGTAGCTACAACAGGGTTTACTTAGAAGTTTTCAGTAACAAGTAACTAGTTAGCATAGAAGTAGATACGTTCGCCTATCGTATAGTTGAAATTGCTCTCTAGTATTTTGAAATGAAGTAGATGTCTCTTCCTTGTTTTGACATTAAGATTGCATTTTTGCTTCCTTCTAAAGTCTACTTGAAATCAAATCACCGAACGTTTCCGTTTAAACTCACAAACTGTATTAATATTTAGTTAAAAATTAACCGGTTAACATTCCTCTCTTCTCTTTTGAACAGAAGGGATGTTTATCCTTTGTTTCATATATAGATTTGGTTTTAATGTTCGTTAGAAAGTATACTTAAGATTTATACTTAGAAGCTTTCATCATACGGTCTGAAAATGAATTTATTGTTTAACTATACTTCTTTCTTCAATATGAGTAAATAAGTCCGTCTTTCTAGTAGCTCACACATCTCCCCGATCATTTACATGGTAGTAGAGGTTTATTCCCTGTTTCCTACTTAAGATTTGTTTTCCATTTCCTTCTAATATCGTCTTCAGTCAGCGCAATAATTCTAATATTTCGCCTTAAGACTGAAATCTTTTATTATTATTTATTATTTTATACAATAATAGTTGATAGGTTTGCCTAGTGTCCGGTCCACACTCGGTTAGATTTGAACGCCATGAATTTAAAACTCAAAATATGGAAATATAAAAGCGTAGGTGGTGTAACGAAAAACTAAATCAACTGAATAAATATTAACAAGAGATTCAGGAATGCAGTTGCTCACTGCAAAATATATTCAAGTGCCGACTGTGAAAGCTACCACTTCCCGGTTATATGTGAACTAAGAGTGAAAGTTCAGAAACTGAATAATTCTTACGCAGCATCGAGACTGCAATACATTAGACTCCTGAACAACTAGAACCCCAGGAAAAATATACGGACAGCGGGTAAAATATTAGAGTCATATTGGAGAAGGAAACTCGAAATAGGAAGCTAGAGGTAGTAGCAATGGGAATAGAGTAAAAAGGACTCTCTATAAACTACGAGAAAACTGAATTTATTTTCATCATAAAAAGAAAATGCCAAAATGGATTCTAAAATCAAGCAGGTACCAAAATTTAAATCCCTCGGAAGTGTTTTGACAATGGATGAAAAGTGCGATATTCGAAGGCGCACCGTCATGGCCAAGGATGTATTTCAACATCTTCGCAAAGTAACGAGAGACAGGAAAATTTTGTTGGAAACAAAGAAATAAGTACTGGATAGTTATGTGCTATCTCTTTTTCTATATTACATGGAATACTGGACAATCTTCTCAGAAATGCAAAAGAGAAAAAAGCAACAGAAATATCGTTCTACATAGGGATGCTTAGCATGTAATGAACTGAAGATGTGAGAAAAGACAATATATTGGAGTGAATGCAAATGAAAAGGAAACATATAAGCGTCAGTAAGAGACAAGGGACAGATAATGAGGAACGTAGGTCTGGAAAATCTAATATTCATGCAACGGATAGAGATAAAGAGAAACAGGTGAAAGAAAAGTGAGACATACATGAACGACTTCAGAAGGTGGATAGCGGAGAAGTGATTTTGGAGTGTAGCAAGTAAAATTTTTAAGAGTGACAAGGAAGAGAGTTAGGTGAAGTTTCATGATCGCTTAAGTCCCGAAGAGACACAGCAGATAATGTATAAGACGCCTTATATAAAACTTAATAAACCAATGTAACATAACAAAATTTTATTCACTCACACTTTGATATATATATATATATATATATATATATATATATATATATATATAGTCATCCGCAGAGAGATAGGTTTCGCTGTATCACAGCTCATCGGTACGTTTAGTCATCCGATTCCTATAACCCAGGATTGAAACACGACCGTATTTGTGTCAGTCGGTGTTTCTATCTCTCAGCTATGGGCGCTCAGTAGAAAGAGGCAGACTTTTAGCGTCTACCTCCTTCTATCGCTAGTAGTTAAAGTGATCCAATTCATTAATGAATGAATATACATGTTAAACACATACACACAGAAAATCACACGCACAAACCTATGTGTGTGCGTGTGTGTGTGTTCAACATGTTTATATACATTCTCTGTATCGACTTCAAATTGCTGAAATTCATTTCTAAGAACAATAGAAATTAATTATAACTCATATTTAGATAATTTATCTATAATTCATCAGATATGGACAGTTTGTTAAATATATATAATTTCTTAACTTTGGATTAACTCGCGTATTAGGAAATTGTTTATTAACTGACAAAAATGCAAGAACTCATAAAATTGCTAAAAGAAAAAGAAAAATCAAACAGCCAAATCTTTTATTTCGAAATATATATGATTCAAGAAATTCTTGCTGCTACGTCTATCTATGTATGTGCGTGCGTATTCTAACGCATACACACACACATATATATATATATATATATATATATATATATATATATAGAAACATTGGGTAAAAATATATATCGTGGGAATAATCTAATATGTCATTTTTGAAGCCGATCATCTGTGGTCTAAATTAAGGTCAATGGTCTTGTCTTTGACACTCTTTGCACAGTCGCAGTGACGACAAATAACCGATGGACTGATTTTTCTCACATAATGTTATTAAATCTGTACATTGATATAAGTCAGATACAGCAATTTAGATTCCTCGGACAAAATTTGGTATCATTGCTGTCAGGCATATATTTTCTATAATCCCTGTGCAGTGAAATAATGCAATTACTTCGGGTCAAGGATCACATAATAAAAATAGAGCCGTCCCTGTTTGCTTTCTTCTATATCATTAGATTTGCGTTTTTTTTTTGTTGTTTTTTTATAAAGTTTCATTTATCTATTAAAACTTCTCAAAGAAAATTAACAACAATGCAAAAAGCTATAGGTCAGCATTCCAGAAAAAGATAGTATATTTATCAATGCAAATCTTCAATGATTTTATATGTAAAAAAATTATGGATTGCTATCTGATTATATTTCATTTTAGCTAATCTGACAGGTGTTTATGACGAAACAATTCCAATATCTATTACTGATTTGTCTTATATATAACAAACATTTATTTTGACGAAATAACTAGTGTAATCCAGATTCGTCGGACACAAACTTAACTTCATTTAAAACGTTTCACTATAAAAATAGCAAATCAACCATCAAACAAGAATCGCAGTTGGAAAGAGTTGATTTGATGAGATTAAGAAGATAATACTGAGGCTCGTGATACTTAACTCAAATTATATTATGATTAATTAATAAAAACAAACAAGTTAAAAATTTGTTAGAGGAGAAAGGAGACGATATTTGAAAAGTACTAATTCAATGTAATGCAAATACATATGTCTGTTAACAGTAAGTGGCTAGATCATTTCCGGGAAGACACCCCCTTCACAAAGACAGAGACAACAGAGAATCTCCGTCTAGGTAGCCTAGGTAGGTAGTGCCTAACTTGAATATAATGTATCAATAACTACATTTTCCTTGTATGGCACAATATGAAAATAATTATTATGCACAAATTCAAAATTTGAGAATTTTTTTGTAGAATTACTACGTAAAGAGGAGAAGCCGCCTCTCCTGACGGTATATATATATATATAAATTGAGATTTCACCTGATATTTCTAAGAAGGGATGGTAGAATACATGCTGACTTTGACACCTGACGAAATAGCAGTTACACAATATTCAATTGAGAGATTAAGCATATCAATTCAAGGGACATCACGCGTAAATTCTTGAAGTAAATCATAATATATATATCCCTTGAATTGATATGCTTAATCTCTCAATTGAATATTGTGCAACTGATGTTTCGTCAGGTGTCAAAGTCAGCATGTATTCTACCATCCCTTTTTAGAAATATCAGGTGAAATCTCAATTTTCTCCATGGTTTTTCCCAGCCTGCTTGGCAACTATAACACACCTGAACTATATTTTCGGCTATACCAACATGACAACTACATGATCGTAGATTCTAGCAATTAATGTAAGGGGCAATAGTTTCCGACAAATTTGGCTTTCGTGATTACTAGTAACTCTGTAATAATGCTATATATAAATGAATGAATTTCAGCCCAATTCAATCAATTTGAGGTTTTATCAAACTCTGCCTAAATAAATCTAAATGACTTTTCTGTGAATTCCTTTCAAACTCATCCGGATAATTCCTACATAACTTCTCCCCTAGAAATGAGTGACCTTTCAGTGATATGCATAGAACTACTTCCATAGTTTCAGTTATCATCACTAACACAGAGGTCCACAAAGAATAATGACCCAATAGCTTCTCTGTATTTGTCAATAAGATAGTTTATTCTTCTTATTTCTGACGTTTTCGCTAACATTTTTATTTGTGTGTTTTACTTTTAATTCTGTTGATTTTTATTAACAAAATTTGTAATTTGTCCCCCCCACCACCACAAATTGCTTAAATTTAGATACACTTTGCAGATCCATGCCAGGAAATATGTTTTACCATCCCGAACACTTAGTTTGTACTAGACACCACATGATATACTAAATCATAACCTGGTATGAATCTTTTCGTATTTTAAGTAATTTTTCCCTCTCTTGCAAACAAAATGGGGGTACAAGATGCTCAAGCAAAACTTAGCTGCCGCACTTCTCTCAACGGGTCTTTTAGTCATCATATTAATGAGCAAGCTTGCCTTGAACACAGTTGGTATCTGGCAGGTGCGATGTTTCATTTATAAAGGGGAGACATATTGTCTGACTTATAGTCAGATGAGACATGTGGTGTCGGTGTATCGCGACTGAATCTTTATATTTTTCTCCTTAATAATGTTGATAGATGTAAACTTTTCTGAGTTTAGCTTTATCCACCTGATAGCCAGGGATACATATTGGAGTAATATTGAAGGAAGCTATACTATCAGTAGATGTATATTATCCCATTTTGTAAATTGTATCTAGACAGAATTAATCTTCGGTGGAGCCTCTCTATACCATGATGATTACGGCTATACATCTGGGTGGCTCAACCCAGCTTATTTATGCTCCCCTGTACAATTATAGTCTGGCTCATCACCTATAATTTATCGACAATGCTAAAGAATGGAAATAAACATGACAAATTTATAATGAAAGCGAAAAAAATCTATCAAACTAAACCCAAAAGAAAAACCACGCGTTTATAACATCTTCTACACCGATGTAAATGTTCTATGTTTCAATTTTTTTGAAGTGGACCATTATCTTATTCAGGCTCAAGCTGACCTACAAATCTTGTCTAAATCGAGTATCAACGCCTTAACCCAATTGCATGAACTCAAAAACCAGAATTGCATACCCAATTCAGCAAACTATGACATCTTAATGGCCACTGTCACGTAATTAATGGTTACATCAATGACGAGTTTTCCAGCACTGAAACAACAAACGAGGAGCATTATGTTTTTTTTATTTTATCGTCATCACGATGAAATGAAAAGTCATGAATCTTCGATTAAATATCAGACAATATCGACAAGACACTTACTTAGTTTCCATCACTTTCACATACATTGTGACTTCAAATTTCACCAGAAAAAATCATTACTCTAAAAAGACCACTGAGAAAGACAGATATTGTAAAGGTGATTTTCTAAGCGCCTCTTAGATGTGGTGCAAGGCCGAAAATATGGGGTACCCAGTGAGGAATGAACTCACAACTCAGTCGTAATATTTTTTAAAGTTGAAGCTTTCTAACCATTACACCAAGTCGAGATGCCCAAAGGCAGATATTGCCATCGGTTATGATCTGACCAAGATCATTAAAGAACCCAAATTAATCCCGGATGCAAAGGCACAATAAGCGAAGCACTTCAACCATTATCCAACACCATCCACAGAGGATTGCTCAGTAAAATTTTAATCCTTCAATGTTTTGTGTGATCATTCTTTAATCATAATGAATATTGGCTCCAAACCAAAGGCATTCCCTAATTTGCCGTTATATATAACGGTTTCTTCGCTGAGTGAAGGTAGACAGATAACTGTCTGTTCTATATGGTGAAAGATTTTTCTCTAAAATTCTTCAAACTTGCAATCTCCAAAACTTCTGCCTTATTTTTTGAAGGAATCCTTTCTTGATCGAAGTGATTAATATACCCCAAAAAGATTACAACACAAAGCAAACTGTCATTCTTGCGTCACCCCTAAATGCACTGCTGTCATAGTATGCCAGGACACTACTTCAAATTCTATCACAAGGAACAAGGTATCTTGGAATTTATTTATTTCAGAACTGTAAGAGAATTCTGGAAAATGAAAAAGGCAGCTTCACCCGCGTTGTTCAAGCTAAGTTCAAGCAAAGCAGGCGTGCCCATTGTGCCTCAAGTAGTAGGGGTTTGGAACCACAAATGACGTTCTAACTAGTGTTGCACAAAAAGTAAATGAGGCACTTGACGAAACAGATATCACAAAGCCCATAGCATTGGATATCTCGACGGCCCTCGGCACATTGTGGCAATAAAATATACTAGAAATGTTCTTCGAATATGGAATCAATGGAAGTGTTTTTTCTATTATAAAATATTTCTGAACAGGTAGATTCGTGGGGGTAGTTATTAACAGCTAATCGTTCTAGGATTTAGTGGTCAGCCATTCACCAGGGTTCAATTCTCGGCAAACATTCTTTCTGATTTGCCTTAACTATTTAACTCTTTTCGTCCATTAAGCTAGACATGTCAAATATCCATCTCTTCACTTACAATTCTATCACAAAGTAAAAACCAAAAATCGAATGATTTAAAAAATAAAAAAAATAAAAAAATAAAATTTAGTGACGTATATTTCTCAAATCTTAACCGTTATTTATTTTTTTCTCCTTTTTAATCTTATTTTTCTTTATTTTTCTTCATTTTGATCTAGACTGTGTTGCTGAGGATACGGAAATTCTCACTTAGGGATTTCATGTTGAAATGTTCATTCAACATTTTTGAATTTTGACAATTTATTTTAATTTATATTGGCTCTGTAATTTTAATTTCATTGAGCTCTCCTCCTGTATCATTGTTTAATATTAAACTTTTAATATTAATTAGGATCAGGTTTTGGAATTTACCTTCCTACTCTTCCGTTTCGGATTAAAGTTAAATAATATATATATATATATATATATATATATATATATATATATATATATATAATGAATATGGGATCTATTTACAATGCATAGATTTATACATTACAATCCAGGAAAAATAATCTGCCTAACTTATTTTAGAAGCATATTAGAAAAGAAATCGGAAAATAATTAAATAATAAGGAAAGAAAAAATGAATGTTCACAAGCGGAATTGTTTTTCGCTCAAATTATTTTTCGATACTCACATATAAAATGCAACAAATTAAATGACCGATTTTTCGGAAAGCATGGTTTCCGAATTGACTATACTTTGGTCTTGGGCATTTTCTCATCTCGAATCTCCTCACTGAAACATCCCAGTACCAGGGGATGATGGAAAAAAAAAACTTTAATTATTGCTTCTCGTCTTACTAGAAATCGATTTGCATCGATTTAGCGTCTGAGATTGCTTACTTAAAACAATTTTCTTTATAAGAACAAAATAGAAGGAAAATAACAAAAATAGTAAAGCGCAAGAACTGTTTTAAGTGAAGGAAATGTGGATAAAATGCTGGGAAAAAGCTGAGGTTAACAACCTCGTCCACATGTTTTCTCCTTGAATAGTAGCCATGGTGAGAAGAATGAAACAGTTATTCCGTTGAACCTTTACATTTTGCGTGAGAAACGGATATACAATCAGATATGGGTGAAACTGTAAGAAAACACAGATCACACATTGGACAGTGACGATTTAATTAGTAATATATTCTGTATGTTGACAAAATAATAATCTAATAGTCATTTTCTGAATAACATTTTTATTTTCCTTCCACTATAAATTTTACATATGTATATATCCCATTTTTACAGCTGATTCATGCAAACAGTTGAATTCGTTCTATATTTTTACGAGTCTGAATTTTTTATATTGCCGAAATAAATACTGGATTGATAACTAATTATGTGTTCAGTCATCCGATCAATATTATATATATATATATATATATATATATATATATATATATATATATATATATATATCCGAGTGAATACAGAACGAAGAAAGAATTCTTATATCGTCCGAAACATTAATTTAAAACAGTGCTCGATATATAATATATAGAGCTCTGAATATTTATTACAAATTATATTTTAGAACATGTAAATATTTTTCTATATATATCCACGACAAAGGTATATTTGTTTCGACATTGAAACTTCAATATCTCATCAGCCAGTAAATAAAGGAATCCTTTACATGCCGCCTGATGAGACATTGAAGTTTCAATTTCGAATCAAATATATGTTTGTCGTGTATATATATATATAAATTATGTACATGTTCTAAAATATAATTCATAATATATATGCTTCGATTGGGTACTTTCATTAAATGAATAATAATTAAAATTTTCACAAATACCTTCAATAATGACCATGTGCTATAAACACGTACAGATATGATTATATGCAGACTTTAATATTTATGGATGTGTAGGAACTTTTTTTTAATCATTTCACCCCGAGCAAGGCAGAAATGCCACTGATGAGCTGGGGGCTACATAACTGTAAAAAGATTAATTAGAAAAGAGTGAGGATTACAAAATAGTTAGAAAGGAGCAATAGAAAGATGAGAATGCAGGTGCGATGACAGATATATAGGTGGAGAGAAAGGGAAGGATATACGGGGTTGGAGAGAGAGCTAGAATCCAGTGGTTAATAGATGAGCATTGACATTGCATTTAAATTTCTGGAGGTTGTAGCCGTCAGGAAAGCAAGAATATGGGAGAGACTTTCACAGGCGGAAAGTGCGACAGACGAAGCTGCAGGAGTAGAATTGTCGTCTGCATTTGACTAACCTGAATGTGAATGGGTGGGACCCAGTTGCCAGTCTGCTTGCACAAGTAAACACCTGTTGAGCAGAAGCCATGAAAGTATTTATCGAACAGACAATGGGAGGCCACATTTCGACGGTGATGAATGACTGCAGTCGAGCCGCCAGATCACTACCTATCACTTTACAGACTCTCCTTTGGAGCCTGTCGAGAACACTGAGGAGAACGGCAGGGGTCTTAGTAGACATATTGCCATCAGTAGCTCTCTCTTTTTAAAACAGACGAAGTATTTTTAACTGTCACTTTCTGTTTTCCTCTTTTTTTTATCAAACGTTCAAACCGAAAAGAAATGTGCTGCCCATGCTTCACACAAAGATTTAACACACTTAGGCAAGTCACACTCAAATACATTCAAGAATACTTTTTGTTATGTATTTAACTTTATGTATTTAACACGTAAACCTTGCTATTGACAATCTTGTTTAAATAATGTTATCTTGCATTGCAAATAAACCAGACTTTGATATTTTCGGAATGTATTTTTCATCAACATTAAGTCTCATAAAAATATTTTAACTGAAAGCTTATATACTGATTAAAATTCTTGAACACAATGCACATGTCCAGATATTGTAAAGAATTTGTTCGAATTTGGATACTGAATACGCTTTATTCTCTTTTATTCATTTCTTACCAAGGAAAGGAATAATCATTATATTAAATGCTTGGGATTCTGTTTCGAGTAAAAGTGAGGGGATTATCTCATTATTACCTTCAATGATCAGGTGTATTAGCAATTAACATATATCAAAACAAAATCAAACTCACTTGATATTCAGAAAGAAATACCTTCAACTAGCTGCAGCTTCAGATAATAATCCTTTGTTATTATTGTTAATGAAATACTGTGTCAAAGAACGATGTTAAATATAACACTCACGCGTGTTATAATACGTAAAAAATCGAAAATTGAATAGTACAATTACACAATTTTATTTATTTAGTATCCTCATAAATATACACGGCACAACTTGTTTTCGCTATGCATGTCCAAAGAACTTCAATTCATACAAAGAATTGTTTCTGTGATATATATGTATATATATATATATATATATATAACACAGAAACAATAATATATATATATATATATACATATATATATATATATATATATATATATATATATAGCATCCGCAGACAGATCTATTTTACTGTATCAGAGCTCATCAGTATGGTTAGACAGCCGATTGATTTTTACCCAAGATTAAAATACGACCGAATTGGCGCCAGTCAGCGATTCTATCCCTGAGTTACGGGCGCTCTTTGAGAGTGTATATTATCATTATACACGCCCAGTAGCTGAGAGTGTTATAATTCATTGCTGAATAACCGATATATATATATATATATATATGTGTGTGTGTGTGTGTGTGTGTGTGTGTGTGGTTTGCTCCGACTAATTGCACAATGTTTGAAAAACATCATAGTTTATGTGAAATATTTAGCTTTTTATTGCCAGATTATAATGATGAAATATGTTTTGATTTCGATAAGTTCTAAAGTATTTATACCCCCGAATATATTTTAACAAGCAACACACACACACACACACACACACACACACACATATATATATATATATATATATATATATATATATATATATATATATATGCGCTCCTCCACTCTAGGTCACTTCTTACCAACTAAATTTAATATTAATTACCATATGTTTACGGCCATTCTTCTTCCTGTTGTCCTACATGCTGGGAGTGTTTTTCTGTGGTTCCTGTATGTAAGAACTCTGGGAAATTCTTGGAACCATCCAAGAAATTCTTGGAACCAGCCTACTAGTAATTATCGGGAAAGTGTTCAAGGTCATTATTAATGCTAACATAGTTCACCCTCTTACTGCCCATTAACTATTCTCAGACAAGCAGTACGGCTTCCGCTTCGCTGGGTCCACGGCAGATATGCTAAAGGTGTATATATACCAGGCACTTGATAAGTCCGGTGAGACACGTGCACTTGCATTGGACATCTCCAAGTCTTTTGATAGGATTTGGCACGCTGTCTTTCTACGCGAACTACGGGGTTATCGTATCACCGGACGCTTGCTTGATCTGATTCAGTCTTTCATATCTAACTGCACAATGAAGGTCTTCTTGAATGGGCATGCTTCCACATCTTACTACGGAAATGCTGGGACCCCTCAGGGCTCTATCCTAAGCCTGACCCTCTTCATTATTTTCATAAATGTTCTTCCACATGTGATCAAGTGCCAAGTAGACATCTACGCATAATTAAAACTAAAATTGACTCCCGCATCACTAAGAAGTGCGGCGAGTCGGGCAAACATAACCTCGCTGCTGATCTTGAAAGGGATCTGTACTCAGTGATGGGATGGAGAAAGAAGTGGCTCGTAAATTTCATTTTGTCTAACACGAAGCTGCTCTCTGTCTATTGTTACAGCCAACAGCGAAATCCACTGCTGGGAATGCTGCATCTCTATGTCGGTCCAGGATGTTTTTCCCGCCTGAATTTCTCTTGCACTTATACAAATCAACCAATCTGGCCGTGCATTGAATACTGCTGTCATATATGGTCAAGCGCCCCCGATGTTCATCTCGGTGTTCTCAACAAGCTCCAAAGGAGAATCAGTAATGTGATAGGTACCGACTTGGCGGTTCAATTCCAGTTACTTTCTCACCGACGGCAGTGGCTTACCTCTGTCTGTTCTACAAATATTTTCATGGCTTTTTCTCCGACCAACTTAAAGTCACTGGTTCATCTGCCACATGAGTTTACTCGTGCAACCAAACAGGCAATTGTGTCTCATCCATTCATAGTTAGATCCCTCCAATGCAGCCGACAATTCTACTCCCTCATCTACTTTTCTCGCACTTCCCGCTTGTGGAACTCTCTTTCATATTTTTGCCTTCCTGAAAGATACAACATCCAGGAATGTAATGCAATGTCAATACCCATCTCTTAATCACATTGTTTTAGCTCTTTCTATATCACCCTGTATATTGTTTCCTTTCTTTCTACCTTTGCAACTGACTGACTGTATTCCCATCCTTCTCTTGCTCCTTTCTCTGACACCTCCTGTAAATGGTTCGTTCGCCTTTCTCTTTACTCTCACCGATCTAATCTTTGTCTCATATGTAGCCCCCTGCGCATCAGTGGTTTTACCGCCTTGCTTGGGTTGAAAAGAGTAATATATATATATATATATATATATATATATATATATATATATATATATTAATGTAAATGACTTCGTTATTATGCTGTGTGTGCGTGTGTTTGTGTTTGTAATTGTAATATATTCTTTCGAATGGCAATATATTAGTGCGATTTCATTTATTTAAAATATTCCGCATCGTTGTCTAAGGATGCATTCAATAATACTGTCATACAATCCTTGTATAATCTTCTATTACGTGTGTTCATTCCCGTATAATGACGGGCAGAATTGACTTTTGACGAAAACATAATTTAATGCTAAAAGCGGTAAAAAATATTTTTTCTAGAATTCTAAGTGATATTTTATTATTATTTGTCTTCACCATTGTTCATAATTAGTGATCATTGATTTTAGTAATATTTATACATTGTAAATCTCGCACGATATAACAACAATAACACTGAATAGTCAATAAAACATAAATATCTTTCGTTTTTATATTCACTCTTTTTCCTTTTTTTTTTTCGAAACGGACACACGTCGGTATGTCGATTTATGTTCCTAATGATGACAAAAACAGTAATTAATAGAGTCCTATTATTTGTAAATTCACCTATATCAAAGATAAGTTATAATAAAATGTTTATTTTTGTAATTGTCTTCATCACAAAAAAATGCAATAAAACCACTAAGTCACAAATTGTGACTAGATAGGGATAAGTAAGAAACAGAAAATTACTAAGGAGCAAGAACAATAGAAATAAAATCTGATGTACAGTATTTTAAATTATTAAACATTAAAGTAGTTTGAAAATCATGGAAGAGAGCTTCTTAAGAAAAAGAAACTACTAGCATAGAATTACGTTTACATCGAGCCAACACGACTGCGTTAATTCTTCAAATGTCATGGCATTATGGTAAAGAACTCAACCGAACAGTTGCCCTGGAAGTGTTTAGAGGCCAGATTATGACGAATTATATTGCTGATTCTTCTTGGATCTTCTCAAGGATATATGCATTAGGGCTGGTGCACCAGACAATATGTGGCAGCTATATTCTAAGCAAAGATGAATGGCAGACATAGAGATATAAGATAGATTTAGGAAATAAAAGTATCTAGAATGATTCAGGTCGCTAACAGTTAACCTAGCAATAAATACACCTACAGCAGAGAACTCTAATCAGATAAGGTGCAACTAATCTCTCTCCTGAAGGTTACTATTAGCCATGAAGATGTATAACAGAATATGTTCTCTCAGATAATCATCTGAGAACTGTTTAGTTTGGGAGGTCATAAATTAAGCAAGCCACCTATTGTCCCAGTTAACAACAGAGTGATTATCGGCTATTGGACTATGCAGACTTTGTACTGAGACAAATAAATGATTATGTCATCAGCAATGTAATAATTTTAGCGCTACCGCAAACGGGAAGTCTTCAATTTAAACTGAAAACAAAAGAATAGAGCAATGGAGGATGATTGAAATGGTGCATACATATCTAGAAGTCTAGCTATTCAGGATGACATTTATTTCATGATTCATAGAGAACGTAATAAATTAAACTTTTTTAAAAACACTTTTAGAAAATGTACAGTATTAATCACCAACATATGATTCCAGCTACGGATCTACTGATCACGCTTATAAGTCTGTAGGGAAGAATAATAAGAATAATAAGAAAACTATTTTTCTTTTTGTTCAGAAATGTGTCTCTCCACAACATTCTCTACACTGTCGTTCTAAAGAATTTTTGTTTTTCTTGCTATTTCTCTTGATATATTTTTACAATGTCATGTAGAAAACATCGTTAGGTATGATATTTACCTGTCCCTTTTACATCCTATGTAATTTTTATCTGTTTAATTTTCTTAGATATCTTTCTACATTATGTAACCTATACATTTATACAGTCTGTTTCTGGAGATATATGTAAGTGTCCGATTTGTTTCCATTTTCTCTAAAACTTCTTCGTTGTTTGCATGATCCGCCCATGCTATTCTCAGCATCCTTCTGTTGAAATATATCTTTTTGACTCAAGTCTTTGCTTCATCTATGGTGTTACAGTGAAGAAGAATGTACTTACATGGGTTATTGAGGAAAGGATACAAGATGAAAAGTTTTCATTAAAATAGAATCTGGTAACTGACGGTGCATTTAAATTTTGGAGATTGTAGTTTCAAGAGAAGCAATTAAACAGAAAAAAGTTCCACAGGTTTTATGTCCGAGGAAAGAAAATATAGGAGTAGAAGTGGCACTGACATGTAACTTTTTCAAAAGTAAAAGAATGCCAGAATAGTAGCAAGCTTAAATTCATGTGGTCAAGCCATCATAGAAAAAAAGCAGTTGCAGTGAAAAAAATTGCATTGTGTATTATGACAAAATACAAATTATATTAACAATCATAATTTAAGTCTATCGCGTATAACAATCTGAAATCAAAATCTCCATCCGACAAAATATAGCAAAAAATATCGATGTTTCTATTACCATTTAAGACCAAAAGTCTTGGCCTACTTTTTACACCTTATAAATTGTAAATGAAAAATAATTATTTTTATGTGGAAGCACAAACATTACTAAATTTAATTAAATCGATTATCCCTTTAAAGAAAAATTAGTAGAATCTAGGCTTAATTTTAAGCTCTGGATTACTTTTGAAACAATTATTTCAGGAATTACATTATAATTCGTAAATTTGATCATATATTACATTAGTTTAATCAAACATTTGCAGTTATACTTGGTATGTGAAAGATATCCTTTCCCAAATATATTTCTAAAAAAAACAAGAAAATACGTTTATAGTCAAATCTTCTTCTGAATAGAAATTTATAATTATTGTACTATTTTAAAATTTAATATGTCAAATACTACAGAATATGATTTGTATAACACGTTGCAATGATTGTAACTTATCCAATTAAAATTGAACTCTTTTCACGTGAGATTGTCGGCAATACAATCTGCTTGAAGATTGAGTGAGTGCAAGATTATACTTTTTATTTAAGCAGTGTAAATTCAAGACGTAGGTGATCATAGCTCACTAAAATTGGATTTCTTTTTTATCATCGAATGAAGTAAAATCTATTTAGCATCCATAAAATGATAAAACTTAATATTTGCAATCACAGAAATGAAAAAATATAGTGCTTCGAGAAAAAAGCAGAATGTGTTGCAGTTTACCACATAGTTAATGTCAGTGAAAAGAACACTTGCAATTTCATAGTTTACTAGTAAGAAAGTGAAAGCAATATATTAACACTGAATTTTAAATCGGAACATTTTCCAATTCCTGCGTCGATATCTGTTACGCTGAAAACATTCCAGAGAAGATATTTCTTCAGTTAAAAATAATGCCATTTTTGCATTTACTAATTATTTTGACATTGAAAATTCAAATCATCTAACTCCTAAGATACAATAATATTAAAATAAAAATATTTAAATTTATCGTATAGCACAGTTTTTTAGTGTATTGAAATAAAAACTTTTTCAGAGCAGTCATTGAAAATGTAATCGTTGAATTTGGATTCTTTGTATAATACATTTTTAAGTTTAATCTTTTTATCAAATTATAAGTAACTATTTGCTTTTGTAGACAAAAATGCATTATTTCTAATATTATATTATAATGTATTTTACAAACTTTCTCCATTTATCTTTAATAATTTTGCACTTATACACTTCTGCTTCGATAGGGATGAAGAGGATGATTATATTCCATTTGACAAGATGAATTGACGAGTCATCAATTGACGGGCGTGAGTGCAGATTGTCGAGTGACAGCAGTACCTTCTCCGTTAATCGCAAAGAAGGAAATCATGACATTGTCCGATGGCAATTAGAACCAATGGAAACCACATCAAGCAAATATGGAACATAAAATACCACACTAAAACAGGCTGCTATCCCAAAGGAAATATTAAATGTAACGCCATTATGAGTAAACACAGGGGCCATCCAGATGAGTTGCATTAGATTCCGAATTAGTCTAGAGGCTGTGGTTGAAATGGTAGTTTTATTCAATACATTTATACAGTGTATGTCAAAATATTTTTTATGCTTGGTAAATTACACCCTTGTGTAAATTAATTGAAATAAGTGCTATATTTTCTTTCGTCAAACTGTCAGTTTTCTACCAATTGAAGAGACAGGGTTTAATCGATTTGTATTGTTTCCTTAGACTAGTTGATTTTCAGTGGTGTGCATAAAATATATGAAAAAAAATTTTGCCATCAATAACAATACATGAAATATATTGTGCCATCCGTAATTGCATCAGATTTTTGTCACAACTAGACACTATATTCTCGACTGTTGATTATTTGTTTTACAGCCATTGTCTTTGATGAACATTATTCCGAGGAAGCGTACGAAAATTGTAAAGCAGCACGAACAAAATTGCCAAGCCTTACAGAGAAATCGCGGATATTTTTGGTGTCAGCTATTTAACTCTGAGTCGTATCACCAAGGCGAAGAAACAACCTAAATCCATCAATCCATATCCTAAAGAACAGAGTATCCGAAGAGAAAAAGACGACGTATATGTGATCAGTCAAGTGTGAAATATTAGGAACAAATTATTCGTTGGTTTTTCCTAAATTGCACAAGGGTGTAATTGTGCTAAACTTAGGTAAGTGTCACTTTCATTTTTGCGTAATATAGACGATAAATTATCCATCGCTCTCTATGTACAAATACTGCTATTCCGCTAATTAATAATTCCTTTTAAATATAGAGATTTTATAGAAATAGGAAGCTAGAGGTAGTAGCAATGGGAATAGAGTAAAAAGGACTCTCTATAAACTACGAGAAAACTGAATTTATTTTCATCATAAAAAGAAAATGCCAAAATGGATTCTAAAATCAAGCAGGTACCAAAATTTAAATCCCTCGGAAGTGTTTTGACAATGGATGAAAAGTGCGATATTCGAAGGCGCACCGTCATGGCCAAGGATGTATTTCAACATCTTCGCAAAGTAACGAGAGACAGGAAAATTTTGTTGGAAACAAAGAAATAAGTACTGGATAGTTATGTGCTATCTCTTTTTCTATATTACATGGAATACTGGACAATCTTCTCAGAAATGCAAAAGAGAAAAAAGCAACAGAAATATCGTTCTACATAGGGATGCTTAGCATGTAATGAACTGAAGATGTGAGAAAAGACAATATATTGGAGTGAATGCAAATGAAAAGGAAACATATAAGCGTCAGTAAGAGACAAGGGACAGATAATGAGGAACGTAGGTCTGGAAAATCTAATATTCATGCAACGGATAGAGATAAAGAGAAACAGGTGAAAGAAAAGTGAGACATACATGAACGACTTCAGAAGGTGGATAGCGGAGAAGTGATTTTGGAGTGTAGCAAGTAAAATTTTTAAGAGTGACAAGGAAGAGAGTTAGGTGAAGTTTCATGATCGCTTAAGTCCCGAAGAGACACAGCAGATAATGTATAAGACGCCTTATATAAAACTTAATAAACCAATGTAACATAACAAAATTTTATTCACTCACACTTTGATATATATATATATATATATATATATATATATATATATATATATAGTCATCCGCAGAGAGATAGGTTTCGCTGTATCACAGCTCATCGGTACGTTTAGTCATCCGATTCCTATAACCCAGGATTGAAACACGACCGTATTTGTGTCAGTCGGTGTTTCTATCTCTCAGCTATGGGCGCTCAGTAGAAAGAGGCAGACTTTTAGCGTCTACCTCCTTCTATCGCTAGTAGTTAAAGTGATCCAATTCATTAATGAATGAATATACATGTTAAACACATACACACAGAAAATCACACGCACAAACCTATGTGTGTGCGTGTGTGTGTGTTCAACATGTTTATATACATTCTCTGTATCGACTTCAAATTGCTGAAATTCATTTCTAAGAACAATAGAAATTAATTATAACTCATATTTAGATAATTTATCTATAATTCATCAGATATGGACAGTTTGTTAAATATATATAATTTCTTAACTTTGGATTAACTCGCGTATTAGGAAATTGTTTATTAACTGACAAAAATGCAAGAACTCATAAAATTGCTAAAAGAAAAAGAAAAATCAAACAGCCAAATCTTTTATTTCGAAATATATATGATTCAAGAAATTCTTGCTGCTACGTCTATCTATGTATGTGCGTGCGTATTCTAACGCATACACACACACATATATATATATATATATATATATATATATATATATATATAGAAACATTGGGTAAAAATATATATCGTGGGAATAATCTAATATGTCATTTTTGAAGCCGATCATCTGTGGTCTAAATTAAGGTCAATGGTCTTGTCTTTGACACTCTTTGCACAGTCGCAGTGACGACAAATAACCGATGGACTGATTTTTCTCACATAATGTTATTAAATCTGTACATTGATATAAGTCAGATACAGCAATTTAGATTCCTCGGACAAAATTTGGTATCATTGCTGTCAGGCATATATTTTCTATAATCCCTGTGCAGTGAAATAATGCAATTACTTCGGGTCAAGGATCACATAATAAAAATAGAGCCGTCCCTGTTTGCTTTCTTCTATATCATTAGATTTGCGTTTTTTTTTGTTGTTTTTTTATAAAGTTTCATTTATCTATTAAAACTTCTCAAAGAAAATTAACAACAATGCAAAAAGCTATAGGTCAGCATTCCAGAAAAAGATAGTATATTTATCAATGCAAATCTTCAATGATTTTATATGTAAAAAAATTATGGATTGCTATCTGATTATATTTCATTTTAGCTAATCTGACAGGTGTTTATGACGAAACAATTCCAATATCTATTACTGATTTGTCTTATATATAACAAACATTTATTTTGACGAAATAACTAGTGTAATCCAGATTCGTCGGACACAAACTTAACTTCATTTAAAACGTTTCACTATAAAAATAGCAAATCAACCATCAAACAAGAATCGCAGTTGGAAAGAGTTGATTTGATGAGATTAAGAAGATAATACTGAGGCTCGTGATACTTAACTCAAATTATATTATGATTAATTAATAAAAACAAACAAGTTAAAAATTTGTTAGAGGAGAAAGGAGACGATATTTGAAAAGTACTAATTCAATGTAATGCAAATACATATGTCTGTTAACAGTAAGTGGCTAGATCATTTCCGGGAAGACACCCCCTTCACAAAGACAGAGACAACAGAGAATCTCCGTCTAGGTAGCCTAGGTAGGTAGTGCCTAACTTGAATATAATGTATCAATAACTACATTTTCCTTGTATGGCACAATATGAAAATAATTATTATGCACAAATTCAAAATTTGAGAATTTTTTTGTAGAATTACTACGTAAAGAGGAGAAGCCGCCTCTCCTGACGGTATATATATATATATAAATTGAGATTTCACCTGATATTTCTAAGAAGGGATGGTAGAATACATGCTGACTTTGACACCTGACGAAATAGCAGTTACACAATATTCAATTGAGAGATTAAGCATATCAATTCAAGGGACATCACGCGTAAATTCTTGAAGTAAATCATAATATATATATCCCTTGAATTGATATGCTTAATCTCTCAATTGAATATTGTGCAACTGATGTTTCGTCAGGTGTCAAAGTCAGCATGTATTCTACCATCCCTTTTTAGAAATATCAGGTGAAATCTCAATTTTCTCCATGGTTTTTCCCAGCCTGCTTGGCAACTATAACACACCTGAACTATATTTTCGGCTATACCAACATGACAACTACATGATCGTAGATTCTAGCAATTAATGTAAGGGGCAATAGTTTCCGACAAATTTGGCTTTCGTGATTACTAGTAACTCTGTAATAATGCTATATATAAATGAATGAATTTCAGCCCAATTCAATCAATTTGAGGTTTTATCAAACTCTGCCTAAATAAATCTAAATGACTTTTCTGTGAATTCCTTTCAAACTCATCCGGATAATTCCTACATAACTTCTCCCCTAGAAATGAGTGACCTTTCAGTGATATGCATAGAACTACTTCCATAGTTTCAGTTATCATCACTAACACAGAGGTCCACAAAGAATAATGACCCAATAGCTTCTCTGTATTTGTCAATAAGATAGTTTATTCTTCTTATTTCTGACGTTTTCGCTAACATTTTTATTTGTGTGTTTTACTTTTAATTCTGTTGATTTTTATTAACAAAATTTGTAATTTGTCCCCCCCACCACCACAAATTGCTTAAATTTAGATACACTTTGCAGATCCATGCCAGGAAATATGTTTTACCATCCCGAACACTTAGTTTGTACTAGACACCACATGATATACTAAATCATAACCTGGTATGAATCTTTTCGTATTTTAAGTAATTTTTCCCTCTCTTGCAAACAAAATGGGGGTACAAGATGCTCAAGCAAAACTTAGCTGCCGCACTTCTCTCAACGGGTCTTTTAGTCATCATATTAATGAGCAAGCTTGCCTTGAACACAGTTGGTATCTGGCAGGTGCGATGTTTCATTTATAAAGGGGAGACATATTGTCTGACTTATAGTCAGATGAGACATGTGGTGTCGGTGTATCGCGACTGAATCTTTATATTTTTCTCCTTAATAATGTTGATAGATGTAAACTTTTCTGAGTTTAGCTTTATCCACCTGATAGCCAGGGATACATATTGGAGTAATATTGAAGGAAGCTATACTATCAGTAGATGTATATTATCCCATTTTGTAAATTGTATCTAGACAGAATTAATCTTCGGTGGAGCCTCTCTATACCATGATGATTACGGCTATACATCTGGGTGGCTCAACCCAGCTTATTTATGCTCCCCTGTACAATTATAGTCTGGCTCATCACCTATAATTTATCGACAATGCTAAAGAATGGAAATAAACATGACAAATTTATAATGAAAGCGAAAAAAATCTATCAAACTAAACCCAAAAGAAAAACCACGCGTTTATAACATCTTCTACACCGATGTAAATGTTCTATGTTTCAATTTTTTTGAAGTGGACCATTATCTTATTCAGGCTCAAGCTGACCTACAAATCTTGTCTAAATCGAGTATCAACGCCTTAACCCAATTGCATGAACTCAAAAACCAGAATTGCATACCCAATTCAGCAAACTATGACATCTTAATGGCCACTGTCACGTAATTAATGGTTACATCAATGACGAGTTTTCCAGCACTGAAACAACAAACGAGGAGCATTATGTTTTTTTTATTTTATCGTCATCACGATGAAATGAAAAGTCATGAATCTTCGATTAAATATCAGACAATATCGACAAGACACTTACTTAGTTTCCATCACTTTCACATACATTGTGACTTCAAATTTCACCAGAAAAAATCATTACTCTAAAAAGACCACTGAGAAAGACAGATATTGTAAAGGTGATTTTCTAAGCGCCTCTTAGATGTGGTGCAAGGCCGAAAATATGGGGTACCCAGTGAGGAATGAACTCACAACTCAGTCGTAATATTTTTTAAAGTTGAAGCTTTCTAACCATTACACCAAGTCGAGATGCCCAAAGGCAGATATTGCCATCGGTTATGATCTGACCAAGATCATTAAAGAACCCAAATTAATCCCGGATGCAAAGGCACAATAAGCGAAGCACTTCAACCATTATCCAACACCATCCACAGAGGATTGCTCAGTAAAATTTTAATCCTTCAATGTTTTGTGTGATCATTCTTTAATCATAATGAATATTGGCTCCAAACCAAAGGCATTCCCTAATTTGCCGTTATATATAACGGTTTCTTCGCTGAGTGAAGGTAGACAGATAACTGTCTGTTCTATATGGTGAAAGATTTTTCTCTAAAATTCTTCAAACTTGCAATCTCCAAAACTTCTGCCTTATTTTTTGAAGGAATCCTTTCTTGATCGAAGTGATTAATATACCCCAAAAAGATTACAACACAAAGCAAACTGTCATTCTTGCGTCACCCCTAAATGCACTGCTGTCATAGTATGCCAGGACACTACTTCAAATTCTATCACAAGGAACAAGGTATCTTGGAATTTATTTATTTCAGAACTGTAAGAGAATTCTGGAAAATGAAAAAGGCAGCTTCACCCGCGTTGTTCAAGCTAAGTTCAAGCAAAGCAGGCGTGCCCATTGTGCCTCAAGTAGTAGGGGTTTGGAACCACAAATGACGTTCTAACTAGTGTTGCACAAAAAGTAAATGAGGCACTTGACGAAACAGATATCACAAAGCCCATAGCATTGGATATCTCGACGGCCCTCGGCACATTGTGGCAATAAAATATACTAGAAATGTTCTTCGAATATGGAATCAATGGAAGTGTTTTTTCTATTATAAAATATTTCTGAACAGGTAGATTCGTGGGGGTAGTTATTAACAGCTAATCGTTCTAGGATTTAGTGGTCAGCCATTCACCAGGGTTCAATTCTCGGCAAACATTCTTTCTGATTTGCCTTAACTATTTAACTCTTTTCGTCCATTAAGCTAGACATGTCAAATATCCATCTCTTCACTTACAATTCTATCACAAAGTAAAAACCAAAAATCGAATGATTTAAAAAATAAAAAAAATAAAAAAATAAAATTTAGTGACGTATATTTCTCAAATCTTAACCGTTATTTATTTTTTTCTCCTTTTTAATCTTATTTTTCTTTATTTTTCTTCATTTTGATCTAGACTGTGTTGCTGAGGATACGGAAATTCTCACTTAGGGATTTCATGTTGAAATGTTCATTCAACATTTTTGAATTTTGACAATTTATTTTAATTTATATTGGCTCTGTAATTTTAATTTCATTGAGCTCTCCTCCTGTATCATTGTTTAATATTAAACTTTTAATATTAATTAGGATCAGGTTTTGGAATTTACCTTCCTACTCTTCCGTTTCGGATTAAAGTTAAATAATATATATATATATATATATATATATATATATATATATATATATATATATATAATGAATATGGGATCTATTTACAATGCATAGATTTATACATTACAATCCAGGAAAAATAATCTGCCTAACTTATTTTAGAAGCATATTAGAAAAGAAATCGGAAAATAATTAAATAATAAGGAAAGAAAAAATGAATGTTCACAAGCGGAATTGTTTTTCGCTCAAATTATTTTTCGATACTCACATATAAAATGCAACAAATTAAATGACCGATTTTTCGGAAAGCATGGTTTCCGAATTGACTATACTTTGGTCTTGGGCATTTTCTCATCTCGAATCTCCTCACTGAAACATCCCAGTACCAGGGGATGATGGAAAAAAAAACTTTAATTATTGCTTCTCGTCTTACTAGAAATCGATTTGCATCGATTTAGCGTCTGAGATTGCTTACTTAAAACAATTTTCTTTATAAGAACAAAATAGAAGGAAAATAACAAAAATAGTAAAGCGCAAGAACTGTTTTAAGTGAAGGAAATGTGGATAAAATGCTGGGAAAAAGCTGAGGTTAACAACCTCGTCCACATGTTTTCTCCTTGAATAGTAGCCATGGTGAGAAGAATGAAACAGTTATTCCGTTGAACCTTTACATTTTGCGTGAGAAACGGATATACAATCAGATATGGGTGAAACTGTAAGAAAACACAGATCACACATTGGACAGTGACGATTTAATTAGTAATATATTCTGTATGTTGACAAAATAATAATCTAATAGTCATTTTCTGAATAACATTTTTATTTTCCTTCCACTATAAATTTTACATATGTATATATCCCATTTTTACAGCTGATTCATGCAAACAGTTGAATTCGTTCTATATTTTTACGAGTCTGAATTTTTTATATTGCCGAAATAAATACTGGATTGATAACTAATTATGTGTTCAGTCATCCGATCAATATATATATATATATATATATATATATATATATATATATATATATATATATATATATATATATCCGAGTGAATACAGAACGAAGAAAGAATTCTTATATCGTCCGAAACATTAATTTAAAACAGTGCTCGATATATAATATATAGAGCTCTGAATATTTATTACAAATTATATTTTAGAACATGTAAATATTTTTCTATATATATCCACGACAAAGGTATATTTGTTTCGACATTGAAACTTCAATATCTCATCAGCCAGTAAATAAAGGAATCCTTTACATGCCGCCTGATGAGACATTGAAGTTTCAATTTCGAATCAAATATATGTTTGTCGTGTATATATATATATAAATTATGTACATGTTCTAAAATATAATTCATAATATATATGCTTCGATTGGGTACTTTCATTAAATGAATAATAATTAAAATTTTCACAAATACCTTCAATAATGACCATGTGCTATAAACACGTACAGATATGATTATATGCAGACTTTAATATTTATGGATGTGTAGGAACTTTTTTTTAATCATTTCACCCCGAGCAAGGCAGAAATGCCACTGATGAGCTGGGGGCTACATAACTGTAAAAAGATTAATTAGAAAAGAGTGAGGATTACAAAATAGTTAGAAAGGAGCAATAGAAAGATGAGAATGCAGGTGCGATGACAGATATATAGGTGGAGAGAAAGGGAAGGATATACGGGGTTGGAGAGAGAGCTAGAATCCAGTGGTTAATAGATGAGCATTGACATTGCATTTAAATTTCTGGAGGTTGTAGCCGTCAGGAAAGCAAGAATATGGGAGAGACTTTCACAGGCGGAAAGTGCGACAGACGAAGCTGCAGGAGTAGAATTGTCGTCTGCATTTGACTAACCTGAATGTGAATGGGTGGGACCCAGTTGCCAGTCTGCTTGCACAAGTAAACACCTGTTGAGCAGAAGCCATGAAAGTATTTATCGAACAGACAATGGGAGGCCACATTTCGACGGTGATGAATGACTGCAGTCGAGCCGCCAGATCACTACCTATCACTTTACAGACTCTCCTTTGGAGCCTGTCGAGAACACTGAGGAGAACGGCAGGGGTCTTAGTAGACATATTGCCATCAGTAGCTCTCTCTTTTTAAAACAGACGAAGTATTTTTAACTGTCACTTTCTGTTTTCCTCTTTTTTTTATCAAACGTTCAAACCGAAAAGAAATGTGCTGCCCATGCTTCACACAAAGATTTAACACACTTAGGCAAGTCACACTCAAATACATTCAAGAATACTTTTTGTTATGTATTTAACTTTATGTATTTAACACGTAAACCTTGCTATTGACAATCTTGTTTAAATAATGTTATCTTGCATTGCAAATAAACCAGACTTTGATATTTTCGGAATGTATTTTTCATCAACATTAAGTCTCATAAAAATATTTTAACTTAAAGCTTATATACTGATTAAAATTCTTGAACACAATGCACATGTCCAGATATTGTAAAGAATTTGTTCGAATTTGGATACTGAATACGCTTTATTCTCTTTTATTCATTTCTTACCAAGGAAAGGAATAATCATTATATTAAATGCTTGGGATTCTGTTTCGAGTAAAAGTGAGGGGATTATCTCATTATTACCTTCAATGATCAGGTGTATTAGCAATTAACATATATCAAAACAAAATCAAACTCACTTGATATTCAGAAAGAAATACCTTCAACTAGCTGCAGCTTCAGATAATAATCCTTTGTTATTATTGTTAATGAAATACTGTGTCAAAGAACGATGTTAAATATAACACTCACGCGTGTTATAATACGTAAAAAATCGAAAATTGAATAGTACAATTACACAATTTTATTTATTTAGTATCCTCATAAATATACACGGCACAACTTGTTTTCGCTATGCATGTCCAAAAGAACTTCAATTCATACAAAGAATTGTTTCTGTGATATATATATATATATATATATATATAACACAGAAACAATATATATATATATATATATACATATATATATATATATATATATATATATATATATAGCATCCGCAGACAGATCTATTTTACTGTATCAGAGCTCATCAGTATGGTTAGACAGCCGATTGATTTTTACCCAAGATTAAAATACGACCGAATTGGCGCCAGTCAGCGATTCTATCCCTGAGTTACGGGCGCTCTTTGAGAGTGTATATTATCATTATACACGCCCAGTAGCTGAGAGTGTTATAATTCATTGCTGAATAACCGATATATATATATATATATATATGTGTGTGTGTGTGTGTGTGTGTGTGTGTGTGGTTTGCTCCGACTAATTGCACAATGTTTGAAAAACATCATAGTTTATGTGAAATATTTAGCTTTTTATTGCCAGATTATAATGATGAAATATGTTTTGATTTCGATAAGTTCTAAAGTATTTATACCCCCGAATATATTTTAACAAGCACACACACACACACACACACACACACACACACACACACACACACACACACATATATATATATATATATATATATATATATATATATATGCGCTCCTCCACTCTAGGTCACTTCTTACCAACTAAATTTAATATTAATTACCATATGTTTACGGCCATTCTTCTTCCTGTTGTCCTACATGCTGGGAGTGTTTTTCTGTGGTTCCTGTATGTAAGAACTCTGGGAAATTCTTGGAACCATCCAAGAAATTCTTGGAACCAGCCTACTAGTAATTATCGGGAAAGTGTTCAAGGTCATTATTAATGCTAACATAGTTCACCCTCTTACTGCCCATTAACTATTCTCAGACAAGCAGTACGGCTTCCGCTTCGCTGGGTCCACGGCAGATATGCTAAAGGTGTATATATACCAGGCACTTGATAAGTCCGGTGAGACACGTGCACTTGCATTGGACATCTCCAAGTCTTTTGATAGGATTTGGCACGCTGTCTTTCTACGCGAACTACGGGGTTATCGTATCACCGGACGCTTGCTTGATCTGATTCAGTCTTTCATATCTAACTGCACAATGAAGGTCTTCTTGAATGGGCATGCTTCCACATCTTACTACGGAAATGCTGGGACCCCTCAGGGCTCTATCCTAAGCCTGACCCTCTTCATTATTTTCATAAATGTTCTTCCACATGTGATCAAGTGCCAAGTAGACATCTACGCATAATTAAAACTAAAATTGACTCCCGCATCACTAAGAAGTGCGGCGAGTCGGGCAAACATAACCTCGCTGCTGATCTTGAAAGGGATCTGTACTCAGTGATGGGATGGAGAAAGAAGTGGCTCGTAAATTTCATTTTGTCTAACACGAAGCTGCTCTCTGTCTATTGTTACAGCCAACAGCGAAATCCACTGCTGGGAATGCTGCATCTCTATGTCGGTCCAGGATGTTTTTCCCGCCTGAATTTCTCTTGCACTTATACAAATCAACCAATCTGGCCGTGCATTGAATACTGCTGTCATATATGGTCAAGCGCCCCCGATGTTCATCTCGGTGTTCTCAACAAGCTCCAAAGGAGAATCAGTAATGTGATAGGTACCGACTTGGCGGTTCAATTCCAGTTACTTTCTCACCGACGGCAGTGGCTTACCTCTGTCTGTTCTACAAATATTTTCATGGCTTTTTCTCCGACCAACTTAAAGTCACTGGTTCATCTGCCACATGAGTTTACTCGTGCAACCAAACAGGCAATTGTGTCTCATCCATTCATAGTTAGATCCCTCCAATGCAGCCGACAATTCTACTCCCTCATCTACTTTTCTCGCACTTCCCGCTTGTGGAACTCTCTTTCATATTTTTGCCTTCCTGAAAGATACAACATCCAGGAATGTAATGCAATGTCAATACCCATCTCTTAATCACATTGTTTTAGCTCTTTCTATATCACCCTGTATATTGTTTCCTTTCTTTCTACCTTTGCAACTGACTGACTGTATTCCCATCCTTCTCTTGCTCCTTTCTCTGACACCTCCTGTAAATGGTTCGTTCGCCTTTCTCTTTACTCTCACCGATCTAATCTTTGTCTCATATGTAGCCCCCTGCGCATCAGTGGTTTTACCGCCTTGCTTGGGTTGAAAAGAGTAATATATATATATATATATATATATATATATATATATATATTAATGTAAATGACTTCGTTATTATGCTGTGTGTGCGTGTGTTTGTGTTTGTAATTGTAATATATTCTTTCGAATGGCAATATATTAGTGCGATTTCATTTATTTAAAATATTCCGCATCGTTGTCTAAGGATGCATTCAATAATACTGTCATACAATCCTTGTATAATCTTCTATTACGTGTGTTCATTCCCGTATAATGACGGGCAGAATTGACTTTTGACGAAAACATAATTTAATGCTAAAAGCGGTAAAAAATATTTTTTCTAGAATTCTAAGTGATATTTTATTATTATTTGTCTTCACCATTGTTCATAATTAGTGATCATTGATTTTAGTAATATTTATACATTGTAAATCTCGCACGATATAACAACAATAACACTGAATAGTCAATAAAACATAAATATCTTTCGTTTTTATATTCACTCTTTTTCCTTTTTTTTTTCGAAACGGACACACGTCGGTATGTCGATTTATGTTCCTAATGATGACAAAAACAGTAATTAATAGAGTCCTATTATTTGTAAATTCACCTATATCAAAGATAAGTTATAATAAAATGTTTATTTTTGTAATTGTCTTCATCACAAAAAAATGCAATAAAACCACTAAGTCACAAATTGTGACTAGATAGGGATAAGTAAGAAACAGAAAATTACTAAGGAGCAAGAACAATAGAAATAAAATCTGATGTACAGTATTTTAAATTATTAAACATTAAAGTAGTTTGAAAATCATGGAAGAGAGCTTCTTAAGAAAAAGAAACTACTAGCATAGAATTACGTTTACATCGAGCCAACACGACTGCGTTAATTCTTCAAATGTCATGGCATTATGGTAAAGAACTCAACCGAACAGTTGCCCTGGAAGTGTTTAGAGGCCAGATTATGACGAATTATATTGCTGATTCTTCTTGGATCTTCTCAAGGATATATGCATTAGGGCTGGTGCACCAGACAATATGTGGCAGCTATATTCTAAGCAAAGATGAATGGCAGACATAGAGATATAAGATAGATTTAGGAAATAAAAGTATCTAGAATGATTCAGGTCGCTAACAGTTAACCTAGCAATAAATACACCTACAGCAGAGAACTCTAATCAGATAAGGTGCAACTAATCTCTCTCCTGAAGGTTACTATTAGCCATGAAGATGTATAACAGAATATGTTCTCTCAGATAATCATCTGAGAACTGTTTAGTTTGGGAGGTCATAAATTAAGCAAGCCACCTATTGTCCCAGTTAACAACAGAGTGATTATCGGCTATTGGACTATGCAGACTTTGTACTGAGACAAATAAATGATTATGTCATCAGCAATGTAATAATTTTAGCGCTACCGCAAACGGGAAGTCTTCAATTTAAACTGAAAACAAAAGAATAGAGCAATGGAGGATGATTGAAATGGTGCATACATATCTAGAAGTCTAGCTATTCAGGATGACATTTATTTCATGATTCATAGAGAACGTAATAAATTAAACTTTTTTAAAAACACTTTTAGAAAATGTACAGTATTAATCACCAACATATGATTCCAGCTACGGATCTACTGATCACGCTTATAAGTCTGTAGGGAAGAATAATAAGAATAATAAGAAAACTATTTTTCTTTTTGTTCAGAAATGTGTCTCTCCACAACATTCTCTACACTGTCGTTCTAAAGAATTTTTGTTTTTCTTGCTATTTCTCTTGATATATTTTTACAATGTCATGTAGAAAACATCGTTAGGTATGATATTTACCTGTCCCTTTTACATCCTATGTAATTTTTATCTGTTTAATTTTCTTAGATATCTTTCTACATTATGTAACCTATACATTTATACAGTCTGTTTCTGGAGATATATGTAAGTGTCCGATTTGTTTCCATTTTCTCTAAAACTTCTTCGTTGTTTGCATGATCCGCCCATGCTATTCTCAGCATCCTTCTGTTGAAATATATCTTTTTGACTCAAGTCTTTGCTTCATCTATGGTGTTACAGTGAAGAAGAATGTACTTACATGGGTTATTGAGGAAAGGATACAAGATGAAAAGTTTTCATTAAAATAGAATCTGGTAACTGACGGTGCATTTAAATTTTGGAGATTGTAGTTTCAAGAGAAGCAATTAAACAGAAAAAAGTTCCACAGGTTTTATGTCCGAGGAAAGAAAATATAGGAGTAGAAGTGGCACTGACATGTAACTTTTTCAAAAGTAAAAGAATGCCAGAATAGTAGCAAGCTTAAATTCATGTGGTCAAGCCATCATAGAAAAAAAGCAGTTGCAGTGAAAAAAATTGCATTGTGTATTATGACAAAATACAAATTATATTAACAATCATAATTTAAGTCTATCGCGTATAACAATCTGAAATCAAAATCTCCATCCGACAAAATATAGCAAAAAATATCGATGTTTCTATTACCATTTAAGACCAAAAGTCTTGGCCTACTTTTTACACCTTATAAATTGTAAATGAAAAATAATTATTTTTATGTGGAAGCACAAACATTACTAAATTTAATTAAATCGATTATCCCTTTAAAGAAAAATTAGTAGAATCTAGGCTTAATTTTAAGCTCTGGATTACTTTTGAAACAATTATTTCAGGAATTACATTATAATTCGTAAATTTGATCATATATTACATTAGTTTAATCAAACATTTGCAGTTATACTTGGTATGTGAAAGATATCCTTTCCCAAATATATTTCTAAAAAAAACAAGAAAATACGTTTATAGTCAAATCTTCTTCTGAATAGAAATTTATAATTATTGTACTATTTTAAAATTTAATATGTCAAATACTACAGAATATGATTTGTATAACACGTTGCAATGATTGTAACTTATCCAATTAAAATTGAACTCTTTTCACGTGAGATTGTCGGCAATACAATCTGCTTGAAGATTGAGTGAGTGCAAGATTATACTTTTTATTTAAGCAGTGTAAATTCAAGACGTAGGTGATCATAGCTCACTAAAATTGGATTTCTTTTTTATCATCGAATGAAGTAAAATCTATTTAGCATCCATAAAATGATAAAACTTAATATTTGCAATCACAGAAATGAAAAAATATAGTGCTTCGAGAAAAAAGCAGAATGTGTTGCAGTTTACCACATAGTTAATGTCAGTGAAAAGAACACTTGCAATTTCATAGTTTACTAGTAAGAAAGTGAAAGCAATATATTAACACTGAATTTTAAATCGGAACATTTTCCAATTCCTGCGTCGATATCTGTTACGCTGAAAACATTCCAGAGAAGATATTTCTTCAGTTAAAAATAATGCCATTTTTGCATTTACTAATTATTTTGACATTGAAAATTCAAATCATCTAACTCCTAAGATACAATAATATTAAAATAAAAATATTTAAATTTATCGTATAGCACAGTTTTTTAGTGTATTGAAATAAAAACTTTTTCAGAGCAGTCATTGAAAATGTAATCGTTGAATTTGGATTCTTTGTATAATACATTTTTAAGTTTAATCTTTTTATCAAATTATAAGTAACTATTTGCTTTTGTAGACAAAAATGCATTATTTCTAATATTATATTATAATGTATTTTACAAACTTTCTCCATTTATCTTTAATAATTTTGCACTTATACACTTCTGCTTCGATAGGGATGAAGAGGATGATTATATTCCATTTGACAAGATGAATTGACGAGTCATCAATTGACGGGCGTGAGTGCAGATTGTCGAGTGACAGCAGTACCTTCTCCGTTAATCGCAAAGAAGGAAATCATGACATTGTCCGATGGCAATTAGAACCAATGGAAACCACATCAAGCAAATATGGAACATAAAATACCACACTAAAACAGGCTGCTATCCCAAAGGAAATATTAAATGTAACGCCATTATGAGTAAACACAGGGGCCATCCAGATGAGTTGCATTAGATTCCGAATTAGTCTAGAGGCTGTGGTTGAAATGGTAGTTTTATTCAATACATTTATACAGTGTATGTCAAAATATTTTTTATGCTTGGTAAATTACACCCTTGTGTAAATTAATTGAAATAAGTGCTATATTTTCTTTCGTCAAACTGTCAGTTTTCTACCAATTGAAGAGACAGGGTTTAATCGATTTGTATTGTTTCCTTAGACTAGTTGATTTTCAGTGGTGTGCATAAAATATATGAAAAAAAATTTTGCCATCAATAACAATACATGAAATATATTGTGCCATCCGTAATTGCATCAGATTTTTGTCACAACTAGACACTATATTCTCGACTGTTGATTATTTGTTTTACAGCCATTGTCTTTGATGAACATTATTCCGAGGAAGCGTACGAAAATTGTAAAGCAGCACGAACAAAATTGCCAAGCCTTACAGAGAAATCGCGGATATTTTTGGTGTCAGCTATTTAACTCTGAGTCGTATCACCAAGGCGAAGAAACAACCTAAATCCATCAATCCATATCCTAAAGAACAGAGTATCCGAAGAGAAAAAGACGACGTATATGTGATCAGTCAAGTGTGAAATATTAGGAACAAATTATTCGTTGGTTTTTCCTAAATTGCACAAGGGTGTAATTGTGCTAAACTTAGGTAAGTGTCACTTTCATTTTTGCGTAATATAGACGATAAATTATCCATCGCTCTCTATGTACAAATACTGCTATTCCGCTAATTAATAATTCCTTTTAAATATAGAGATTTTATAGAAATAGGAAGCTAGAGGTAGTAGCAATGGGAATAGAGTAAAAAGGACTCTCTATAAACTACGAGAAAACTGAATTTATTTTCATCATAAAAAGAAAATGCCAAAATGGATTCTAAAATCAAGCAGGTACCAAAATTTAAATCCCTCGGAAGTGTTTTGACAATGGATGAAAAGTGCGATATTCGAAGGCGCACCGTCATGGCCAAGGATGTATTTCAACATCTTCGCAAAGTAACGAGAGACAGGAAAATTTTGTTGGAAACAAAGAAATAAGTACTGGATAGTTATGTGCTATCTCTTTTTCTATATTACATGGAATACTGGACAATCTTCTCAGAAATGCAAAAGAGAAAAAAGCAACAGAAATATCGTTCTACATAGGGATGCTTAGCATGTAATGAACTGAAGATGTGAGAAAAGACAATATATTGGAGTGAATGCAAATGAAAAGGAAACATATAAGCGTCAGTAAGAGACAAGGGACAGATAATGAGGAACGTAGGTCTGGAAAATCTAATATTCATGCAACGGATAGAGATAAAGAGAAACAGGTGAAAGAAAAGTGAGACATACATGAACGACTTCAGAAGGTGGATAGCGGAGAAGTGATTTTGGAGTGTAGCAAGTAAAATTTTTAAGAGTGACAAGGAAGAGAGTTAGGTGAAGTTTCATGATCGCTTAAGTCCCGAAGAGACACAGCAGATAATGTATAAGACGCCTTATATAAAACTTAATAAACCAATGTAACATAACAAAATTTTATTCACTCACACTTTGATATATATATATATATATATATATATATATATATATATATATATATATAGTCATCCGCAGAGAGATAGGTTTCGCTGTATCACAGCTCATCGGTACGTTTAGTCATCCGATTCCTATAACCCAGGATTGAAACACGACCGTATTTGTGTCAGTCGGTGTTTCTATCTCTCAGCTATGGGCGCTCAGTAGAAAGAGGCAGACTTTTAGCGTCTACCTCCTTCTATCGCTAGTAGTTAAAGTGATCCAATTCATTAATGAATGAATATACATGTTAAACACATACACACAGAAAATCACACGCACAAACCTATGTGTGTGCGTGTGTGTGTGTTCAACATGTTTATATACATTCTCTGTATCGACTTCAAATTGCTGAAATTCATTTCTAAGAACAATAGAAATTAATTATAACTCATATTTAGATAATTTATCTATAATTCATCAGATATGGACAGTTTGTTAAATATATATAATTTCTTAACTTTGGATTAACTCGCGTATTAGGAAATTGTTTATTAACTGACAAAAATGCAAGAACTCATAAAATTGCTAAAAGAAAAAGAAAAATCAAACAGCCAAATCTTTTATTTCGAAATATATATGATTCAAGAAATTCTTGCTGCTACGTCTATCTATGTATGTGCGTGCGTATTCTAACGCATACACACACACACATATATATATATATATATATATATATATATATATATATATATATATAGAAACATTGGGTAAAAATATATATCGTGGGAATAATCTAATATGTCATTTTTGAAGCCGATCATCTGTGGTCTAAATTAAGGTCAATGGTCTTGTCTTTGACACTCTTTGCACAGTCGCAGTGACGACAAATAACCGATGGACTGATTTTTCTCACATAATGTTATTAAATCTGTACATTGATATAAGTCAGATACAGCAATTTAGATTCCTCGGACAAAATTTGGTATCATTGCTGTCAGGCATATATTTTCTATAATCCCTGTGCAGTGAAATAATGCAATTACTTCGGGTCAAGGATCACATAATAAAAATAGAGCCGTCCCTGTTTGCTTTCTTCTATATCATTAGATTTGCGTTTTTTTTTTGTTGTTTTTTTATAAAGTTTCATTTATCTATTAAAACTTCTCAAAGAAAATTAACAACAATGCAAAAAGCTATAGGTCAGCATTCCAGAAAAAGATAGTATATTTATCAATGCAAATCTTCAATGATTTTATATGTAAAAAAATTATGGATTGCTATCTGATTATATTTCATTTTAGCTAATCTGACAGGTGTTTATGACGAAACAATTCCAATATCTATTACTGATTTGTCTTATATATAACAAACATTTATTTTGACGAAATAACTAGTGTAATCCAGATTCGTCGGACACAAACTTAACTTCATTTAAAACGTTTCACTATAAAAATAGCAAATCAACCATCAAACAAGAATCGCAGTTGGAAAGAGTTGATTTGATGAGATTAAGAAGATAATACTGAGGCTCGTGATACTTAACTCAAATTATATTATGATTAATTAATAAAAACAAACAAGTTAAAAATTTGTTAGAGGAGAAAGGAGACGATATTTGAAAAGTACTAATTCAATGTAATGCAAATACATATGTCTGTTAACAGTAAGTGGCTAGATCATTTCCGGGAAGACACCCCCTTCACAAAGACAGAGACAACAGAGAATCTCCGTCTAGGTAGCCTAGGTAGGTAGTGCCTAACTTGAATATAATGTATCAATAACTACATTTTCCTTGTATGGCACAATATGAAAATAATTATTATGCACAAATTCAAAATTTGAGAATTTTTTTGTAGAATTACTACGTAAAGAGGAGAAGCCGCCTCTCCTGACGGTATATATATATATATAAATTGAGATTTCACCTGATATTTCTAAGAAGGGATGGTAGAATACATGCTGACTTTGACACCTGACGAAATAGCAGTTACACAATATTCAATTGAGAGATTAAGCATATCAATTCAAGGGACATCACGCGTAAATTCTTGAAGTAAATCATAATATATATATCCCTTGAATTGATATGCTTAATACATTGTGACTTCAAATTTCACCAGAAAAAATCATTACTCTAAAAAGACCACTGAGAAAGACAGATATTGTAAAGGTGATTTTCTAAGCGCCTCTTAGATGTGGTGCAAGGCCGAAAATATGGGGTACCCAGTGAGGAATGAACTCACAACTCAGTCGTAATATTTTTTAAAGTTGAAGCTTTCTAACCATTACACCAAGTCGAGATGCCCAAAGGCAGATATTGCCATCGGTTATGATCTGACCAAGATCATTAAAGAACCCAAATTAATCCCGGATGCAAAGGCACAATAAGCGAAGCACTTCAACCATTATCCAACACCATCCACAGAGGATTGCTCAGTAAAATTTTAATCCTTCAATGTTTTGTGTGATCATTCTTTAATCATAATGAATATTGGCTCCAAACCAAAGGCATTCCCTAATTTGCCGTTATATATAACGGTTTCTTCGCTGAGTGAAGGTAGACAGATAACTGTCTGTTCTATATGGTGAAAGATTTTTCTCTAAAATTCTTCAAACTTGCAATCTCCAAAACTTCTGCCTTATTTTTTGAAGGAATCCTTTCTTGATCGAAGTGATTAATATACCCCAAAAAGATTACAACACAAAGCAAACTGTCATTCTTGCGTCACCCCTAAATGCACTGCTGTCATAGTATGCCAGGACACTACTTCAAATTCTATCACAAGGAACAAGGTATCTTGGAATTTATTTATTTCAGAACTGTAAGAGAATCGATTTTCTAAGATATAATCACATCTCCTGTAACCAGGAATTTTAGGGAGAGCTCTTTGGTCCAAGTCCTTGTATTTAACTAACGCTTTTATCCGATGAGACATGTGTTGTTGGATAAAAAGGAAACAAATATTACTCGAGTTTCTCCTTACAAACAAATGAGCGATTAAAATGATCCTTTTTTTGGCTCAGACCCGGTTGATGCAACTTTATACGAACCGCTTTAGGTACACATAAATGATGAGCTGACAGGGCTCTGCAATATTGTTGAAGAATCATTTACATATCTACTCGCACAGTCTTGGTTGTCAAGCACATGCTGGCTTATGGCAGAATCATGCGCAAACCTTGATGAGGGAACTCAAATTTCTCAGTTCTATATGAGAAGAAACGTGCTGTCATTGTCTATTTGGTCCTTTCTACGTTTTCAGGTTCATGATGACATTTGAATTTGTAAGCAATGGAACTGCTCCAAAAAATAATAAACCATAATGTCGAAATTATTCCCGAAAATTTCATGTAACCTTTCACTCGAAAAAACATAATATAATGCAAGTCGACTCTTCGTCAGTGATCGTTTGATTTTTCCAATATAATCTTGATAATTTCAAATTAAGAGTAAAATGGGTACCAGTCTTTGGAACGTTTAAAGTTACGTCCAGTCACAAGTTTAATGACATTTTTAGAATATTCCTTGCCACATAAATTAACATGAATATTTTCCAACGCTTGATCAAGTGAATAACACGAACATATTATCAACGTACGATCGATTAAATTAGATATCAGGTATATCTTATGGGACTAAGTTAAATAATAATTTCACATTTGAATATAGGTTTACGACAAGCTTATGTAATGAAGTAACCCCCTCTATATTCAACCAGATTTACATCGTTTTTCAAATAAAAGATATGCATAAAGAAAAAAAAATTATCTAATACCGGAATCAGTGGACTGCTCATCGAAAACTCAGAATAAAATAGACGAATCCAGTTACTTATCCATTATATATATATATGTATCACACGCTACTGCATTATCACGAGTTTAAATCAGTGCTATATATATATATATATATATATATATATATATATATATATATATATATATAAGCGGTTTCTATCTAAGAGCCTTATAAATATGTTGTTTTGATTATTTATATGATGAGAAGAAATACATTGAAACCACTTTCAAATTAGTCTAGTACACTAATTATTTGTATTCAATATTAAATAAAAGAAACATAAAATATGTTTAAATACTAGAAAATGCAGCAAATCAGAAACACAATTAAGCAAAGAAATATATTATTCTGTAGATTAATTCTATTATATTTATAATCGCAAAGACTCGTTCTAAACTCAACTTAAAATTTGTAGTACTATAAAATATTTTGTTAGAACTAAACAGAACAATAAAATAAAAAAAGAAGGCGTAGTTTACTCCATCGCCTCTAATAATCTTTGCAAACATATATGGTTGAAACATCAAAGAATCTAAATAAAATATTTTACGAAAGCAAATGTGATAATTTACAAACTAATGTGCCAAAAGCGGAAGTTGCTTACCTCAAGCAGATATCCACCATTTTGATATAAAAATACTAGTAAGATCAAAGGATTAAAAATAATTCAGAAATCCGTATATGTATGGAGTGTGCCTTGAATATAGACGTCACTCACATTAAATTTACACTCTGGCTTGCAAAATTTCAACGTTTCTAGCAAACCTTCTAATATTAAAGTGTGGAATACTTACTTACAAAAGAAAGAAATGGAAAAAAAAGAATCTAATACCATCAGATAAATAGAATGTTTTTAAATTTCCAACCAAATGCTCATGTGCTCATGGAAGTCACAGCTACATTTTAAATTTAGCCCAATAAAATCATGTAGAACGAAACGCCTGTGAAGTAAACTTTTACTAGTCATATATATATATATATATATATATATATATATATATATATATATATATATATATATATATAACTTCACCCAGCAAACAAAGTGATAATGACACAGGAAACCTATACGTGGAAGTGAAAGAAAATGAGACGACGTCATTTTTGAATTATTTTTCGCATGGAAGTTGCAAGCCGGGGTATATTTTCACAGGCGAGAAGAGTTTGCAAATAAAATATTAGAATAATACTTGCGGTTATATATAGCTTGATCAACATTAAAACTGTGCGATCAGTTTGTCACTCCAGTATTACGCTTAAATAAACGCGGTCATATTACAAGCAAGCGATCTAGGTGGGAATATGAAATATGAATCATGTCACGGCGCCAGGTAGAATCGATTTCATTACAAATACTTCCAAGAAAACCAAATTTAAATTTTGTCGAAAAATCTCGCGATATAAAGGAGAACCACACAAGTTATCACAACAATATTCAATATTGAAAATTTTAAAAAAATCCTTGCCTCCCTGAAAGTTTTTAATGTAGAGACAATAAAAATTCTTCATTAACAATCATTATGAAATTTAATTATTATAGAAAGCTTCATATAGGATGGAAAAAAGGGAAATTCCCGTGTCTTTCACCTAAAGATACTTAATGACTTGTTGGGTTCAATTATTTTCATAAAAAATTTCTTAAACACTGTTCTCCAAAAAAGAATAAGAAAAGTGTCGATTCAACACATGCAAAAATTTTCTGGTGCTTGATAATATAAACTTAACACCAGACCATTTTATTCTAATTTCTCTACGTATTATTACAGTAAATATGTCATAATGATTGTTTTCAATATTTGTCCATATTTCTGTCATGAGGTATTGAAATATTTTACATAGTTTACATAGTAAAATTACAAAAATATTAAAATGATACTGAGATATCATTGTAGCAAATATATTTACCAACATTACACAAAAACATTTTGAAGTACCAAACAATCAATTCATTCAATAAAATCGCCATTAACCTTGGCCTCCAATCAATCTTTTGGGCCTTTTCAGGACGGTCAACTTAAGTTGAGGCAGTTTGTCATAATCCTTGCTTTCAGTTCATCTATGGCGTCAAAAATATTTTGATTGTCTAATATTCATCTAAGCCCCATACATAATAAGCAAGAGGTTTAAAATCTAGAGAGTTGTTGGCTAGATGTATGGAGAAATTTGGTCGCGTAAATCGTCTGGTAGCCATGATTGGGTCATTCTGGTTTTGTGTCATATTGCATTGTTTTATTGTCAGATAAAGTATGTAGCAGCAGCCAGAATCTTAGTTCGTAGCAGCACTACCTCATCAAAACATTTCATGTAGGTCTTCGTTTTTAATCTGAAACCCTCATTTACGAATTCGTGTTATGTTCTGATCAGAACAATAAGAATTAATTTTGTGATATGTCAGATCTTCGTAATTGCCGACACATATAAGTCTTTCCAATTTCTAGTCATTCTTCTCAGATTGACACCTAAAAACATAGAAACGTTGGTATTTGAGAGAATGCATCATGTTGGACGTTTTTCACAAGTGCCCAAATCACACAACTATACTGTACAATAGAAAAAAAATAAAAAAAACGCGTATTAACGAAATTAAAAAATATTTTAATAATTTATCTATTGCTCTCTGTATGCGCGTGTGTGTTTATATAAATATATATATATATATATATATATATATATATATATATATGTGTGTGTGTGTGTGTGTGTGTGTGTGTGTGTTTGTGTATCATGGAAATTTCAACAGGTCATTAGGAGTGATTATGAATTATATTTCATTTCTATTATATAAATTGGCTCATTTCATCGGACCTTTCAATGTTCGTTCCTTTCAGATATATCAGAATAACATAACCCAATGATCGTAATAGATGTTTCGATTCCGAATTCCTAGCAACCGAAAAAAACCGGCGCTTTCAACGGCCGAAACGTCATACAAAGAATAACAAAGAGGACAGCAATAGTATTCTAACCTGTTTTTACAAATATTTTAATAGCAACTATCCACATTTTATTTTCTGACAAGTCCTACTACCGTGTTAAATAAATTATTAATGAAAAATATTACAAACAATACATTTTGAAGGAAAATTATTACCAGCAATACATCTCTGATGATAATTAATTCCAGGCATACATCACTGTTAAATATTACCGATAATACACTTTTAGAGAAGAATATAACGATCACTATATTTTAAACGAGAAAACCTTAATATTACTACATTTGTAAAAAGAAAAAATACGAGTTAAAACAAATAAATCTAAATAGAATATTGAGGTTTCTTTAAACTAAAGATGTAAAGCTCTATTTCTCAGTCCCTCCTTCCTATCCTTTCTTCTCTTTTCTCTATCACTCCCTATTTCTCGTCTGACCTACCCGCTACCCTCGAACTTTCTCTGACCCATTTCCCTCGAACTTTCGTCGACACTGACCGATGATTATGAAGGAGTCTCTGTGGGTTCGACAAACGGATGGATTGTTATTATTTTCTTTTTTAGAGGAGCAACAGATCATCTTATATGTTTTTATTTTGTTCTTTATTTTTATTCACCGGATGAGGTCGTTGTGAATTCCATTCATGTAGAATCCTTCGTTGAATAAAGACGGAAGCTGTGGATTGCTCACCTGAAATAGGCCCAAACTTCCGAATTACCATGAAATAACGCGTCTGTCTTAATTTTTCTTATATTTACTCCATATGTATTTATATGCATATATGTTTAGAGCTCTCGTAGAGATTTAACCTACCATTATATGTAAAGGATACTCCTTTGGATTCTTCTATGTCCACAGGGCATGTTAATATATATATATATATATATATATATATATATATATATATATATATATATATATATATTAGTGTGGCATGATGCACTCAGATGTCATTTAATCCGAATTTATGAAGTTACTTATATTGAATACTGTTTGATTAATATCTGAACGCAATCTTAACTTTTTTAGATTGTATTGACGCATGAAGCACACTCTCGCCGATTATTGTTGATCACAGCTTCCACTTTCATATTTAACCTTTTATATTTTAACCTGCTTGATGAATTTTCTTAGACAATATCCATTCACAAATGTCGTTGATTGAACAAATCTTTGTTTACCATATTATATATTTTTATTCTAACTTAATATTTTATCCATTTCCAGGAATTCATTTTCAGTAATTCATTTTAACATGTATGTTAATTAAATTATAAGACAAATGTATGCGTATATAAAATTATCCCCTAGAGATTAGAAAATTAACATTTATTTTCTAGAAAATGGTTATCTTTTTAAAATTTGCTTGAGATATTTTGTATCTTTAACGTTTTTCCATGTTATGCAGTCAGTTTTTAGTAATATGTTCAAATACTTCACAGACATCTAAATTATAGTAAATACTTTTAAAGTAATCTCATATTTTTGTGAAATTAATCTTCTATATTCATCAGATAAAGTTACGCCAAACCTGAAAATATCTATGATCATTCAGATTATTCATATTTTATTGCGAATAAAAAAAAATCATGAAAAATGTCTTCGTTTAGTAAGTGAAACCAGTGTTACATAAAAACTCTTCATATGACAATTCGATATTTCTCGGATTAGTATTTTTACACTGAAGTAAATGTCGTCGGTAACATAGTTCTTATAGACGAGCCAATGTTTCATGAGATAGCGCCAACATGAGTTCGCTATTCTGATATTTCTCGTTTCCAAGCCACCTGTTAAGATGGAGCGTAATGTAATCTTTTGTCGGCGGTGCAACAAGTTTCCAAAGAAAGAAATACAGGAAGTTCTTCAAACCGATCCTCGCAACTCGTGGAAAGAAATAAGGTAGGGGAAAACAGAGGATGCTCACATGTTGATAAAGGTACGTCTACTTTTTTGAGATAATTTGCAATTACTAAGTTTTAAAATTGATACGCTAAGATACGCTAAGATACGCTGACGATACAGTACTGATTGCGGACACGGAAAGGAAACTGCAAGATCTTATACAGAAAGTAGCAGTGGAGAATGACAAGAAGGGGCTACAAATAAACTTTAAGAAAACTGAGTGCATGGTCATCAGCAAAAGATACAACCCAAAATGCCAAATACAGGTGGGGGATAACAGAATCAAACAAGTCCAAGAATTTAAGTACCTAGGAAGTGTTCTAACAAGAGATGGAAAGTGCGACACGGAGATCCGAAGGCGAATTGGCATGGCAAAGGACGCGTTCCAGAAGATGAGCAAAATACTAACACACAGGAAGATCTCAATAGAAACGAAGAAAAGAGTGCTAGACTGCTACGTGATGTCAGTTCTTCAGTACGGCTGTGAATGCTGGACAATATCATCGAAAATGAGGAAAAAACTGGAAGCGGCCGAAATGTGGTTCTACAGAAGGATGCTACGGATATCATGGACTGAGCATACAAGCAACGACGAAGTGTTAGAAAGAATGGCAACAAAAAGGAAATTGATGCTGAGCATCAGGAAGAGACGACTGAAGTTCCTGGGACATGCAATGAGGAAGGAGAGCCTGGAAAACCTGATACTGACTGGTCAGATAGAAGGAAGGAGAGACAGAAGAAGGCAGCGGATAACATATCTGCAGAGTCTGATCAGGTGGATGACGGAACGGGGGTTGCCAGGAGCAACAGGAGCAAACATACTAAGAGCCACAAGGGATAGGGATACGTGGAGATCCATGATCGCCTACGTCCTGAAGGGACAGGGCGCATAGAAGAAGAAGAATCGATATATTCTAAAATAGCTGACGAGCGCCTCTTTCAGCTGTATTTCAGCGCAATGTAATTTTTTAATAGAAATCTTGGAAAATTGTAATACATTTTATGAAACTTATTTGAGGAATGATAGCTGATTTTAAAGTATAAATAATCTTACTTGAAACCAGTATTCATTTTCATGTGCCTGTCCTTTCAAGACGTAGGCGATCATGGATTTCCAGTTATCTCTGTCACTTCTCGCTCTTAAAAAATTTTCTTTTGGTATCTTTTCTAAACCTTGCTTCACCATCTATCTGTTTATACCTATCAAGTATGATTCGTGCCTCGTTTTTTCCTCCATCGCTTTCTTTCTATCCATCCCGTGAACATTAAATTCTTCAGGCCCTCCTTCTTCATTACGTGTCCAAGAAACATAATCCGTCTCCTATTCTGAGATTAAGTATCAGTTTTTCTGGTTGCATCCTCTCCAATATCTCATCATTAGTCAGGTACTTTGTTCATTGTAAGATTACCATCTTTCTATGAAATCACATTTCTGCTACCTATAGCCTCTTCTTCATGATTGATGAGGTTGGCAAACCTTTACTTCAATGCAAAAGGACTGATATCCTACAAACATCCAAAACTCCTTTCTTCTTTGCTATGAAATTTTCCTGTCTCTCATTATTCTGGTTAAATTATGAAATGCGTCCTTGTCCATGCCAATGAGTCTTTTTATCTCCATATCACATTTTACACCCTCTGTTTGAACACTTTCCACGTATTTAAATTTCTTCATTTGTAATTGACATATTGATCTCTTTCTTTTTGCTGACAATCATTCTTTTTGAAATTCATGCTCAGTTATTTCTTCTTGTATTCTTTTGTTACCTTCTGCAGAAGGTCCTGCATTTTTTCATGTCTGCTGCCAACACAGTGTCATTCTCCTATCTTATAATAGTGAGATTGACGAATCCTGTCAAGGTTTTTAATTTTCATAATTGCTTCACTGTACAGGCTTAATAAATTTGGAGAGAAACCACATCCTTGTCTTATGCTACTTTGTATTTTTGCATATTTACTGATATCGATTTTTATCCGTAAACAAGTGGTTTGCAGCCAATATTGATTCTTAATTAGCCTAATGTGTTTTCCGAAAATATCGATGTTGTCGAGCATCTCTATCAAGTCTTTGTTGCGTATTTCGTCGAACGCTTTCTTTGTGTAGTCTATAAAGCACAGATAATAGTCTTCCTGTCTTTGTATTACGCTTTCTGGTAGCGCTCTGAGCAAGAATATCCAATCTTTCTTCCGGCACCTAAAACGAAGCCATACGGTTCTTTTCCTATATCTGAACCAACTCTGCTGCATTTTCTGTTCACCAGAATATTAATTTTGTTATGTGGCTCATTAAACTTAATGTACAGTGGAGTTCACATTCCTTTGCATCTGGCTTCTTAAATATTGTTATAAAAATTTATCTGCTTAGATCTTCTGGTATATTTTCGCAGTTTCGTCTAAAATTTCTGTGAGCCTTTCTACGTGAAAGCCTTCGAAGGCGTAATCATTTCTATTACTAATTCATCTGGACTTGCTGTTTGATTCTCCTCAATTTTGAGGTTTTAATATTTTTGGTTAATCCGTATGTTTGTGCACTGTTGGTTGCTCCCTCTTGTCGTGGACGAGATCGCCGATGGACACGTTTCATGTCTGAAGCATTTTTGCTAATATTACTGAACCGTCCTTTCGTTTATACATCCTGTTGCTGAGCAGGTTTTTGTCCTGTTAGTTCTTTTATATATTTATGCATATCTCTGTTATTTTGGGGGGCTCAGTTTCTCTACTTTGGTGTACTTGTCGTTAAGACATCTTTCTTTAGACTATCTACATTTGCTTCTTCTTTTCTTTCTCTTCGGGTATCCACTCGTATTTATACCGACGTCCTTTTTCTTCTGGGATGATGTTGTTCCTTGATGTTATTCGAATTACACTTAGTGCGTTCCATTTTGAATTTCTATTTGTAGTTTACATTTCATATTTAGTTTGCACGCTCTCCGTATACATTTCCTGCATGATCGTGTCATTTACGAGAACCACTATTATTTACTGTAAAAAAAAAACTAATAAATTTTAAAACTAACTTTAGTAGTGATTTACATAAGTTTTAAAATCAGAAAAAATACTTGTCAAGTACTGATAAGCTCAGTCAGTTAAATGCCATACGTGAAACACGCTTGGGCGATCATGTCTCAAAAGAGACAAGACTGACTGGGCAGAAAATTAACCCGCAGTAGGTTGCCATTGCTTTCTGCGGTAGACTGATTGCCAACCAAGATAATAGAACCCAATCTGTACTGTTAGTTAACCCATAACTGGAAGGAGGAGACGGATTAATAACTTTCCCAAGGGTATTTGCGCGTAAGTGAATACAATGAATTCAACTGGAATTCGAACTCGGCTCCCCGATTTCTCGTTCCGAGCCGATATCCACTGCACCACAACGCACATCAGGCTATTTACCTGTTTATTGCAGTCTTAATGAGTGGTTACCTTTTAAAACATATTTTAAGAAATTGACAGATGAACGCTGTTTTATGTGATTTTTAAGGACTCTGTAATAGTGTTAGTAATTCTCCGTATTCTTATTTTAAAAATGTATACTTTAAACTTGCTATTGGACTGACTTTAATTAATAGTAATTCCATTAAATCAAATTGGATTTGCATCTTTAAAATGAGAGTGAAAAAATATTGCAGCTGTCCATACATACTTATGTAAAATGAACATCTGGTTAAAAAATCTGACAAATACGGATTTTTCCTAGCTATTATCATCCCTATTATAAAAACGACCGTTGGGTATTTACATGCACATATATGCACGCACACACTCATACACCCACACACGTGTATCTATATCTATGTGTGTTTGATCCCTTCCTGTCATGCTAATGAAAAGAGATAGACAATAGCAAAGAAGCTTCTAACTAGAAAATTCTGTTTACAACCAGTTATTAAATTTTAATTGCATTTATGTTAGTTATTGTTGCGTGTTTGCTCTTTAACACTGCTTCATTTTTATATTTTCTGTGAAGAATATATATAAATATAATATTCACTCAAATACTTTCTCATTTTTTATAGCAGCGGTCACTCGTTTTTAGCAATTGGCATTGCATATTTGAGCGCTACGAAGAAAGACGGAAACAAAAAACAAAGAATAAAAAAATGAACCACTCATTCGCTTGCATAAATACGGAATTAAGGCTTTTTTGAAAAAGTTATTTTAAAAAATCATATTCGAGTTAGATCTAAAGCATAAATCATAGTTTTCTGATTTTCATAAAAAAATTATATTTACCAAATTCATTTCTAGAATCTATGTACATATATAGATAACAGGTTATGTGCACCTTTCTAGAAAGGTATATATTTGCAATCCTGTGCGTGATTTTGTATATTTATTTTGGCAATGTTAACTAATGTGTATTCAATTTCATTAATATTACTCTCTCACAGCTTGTATTTAGTTGAAATAATATACATTAATGTTAAATGCATAAATACATACTTGGAAGGTTTTAATAAATTGAAAATAGAAGACAAACTAAACATAATCTCAAGAAAATAATTAAATTTAACACATGTTTGTTCAATTAAGGCAAAATCTCTTGAGCTTTAATGTGTGTAAGAGCGTCCTTGGATAAATTACTCTATTGATATAAACATCTTTAAGAATATGGAAGATATTATTTAGAAATAGATACACGGTTATTCAAAAAGTAAGAACAGTTTTTGAAAATTTAATTAAAACAAATTTTTATAGACGGAAAAACATTCAACACATTACTGCATAGAAAGGTTTATAAAGTTTTTTTTTTTAATGTTAGCCGTTGCGATTTACAGTCTACAAAACGGATTTTCTAGTGGTGTGGCAATTGTGAGGATTGACACCAATTAAAACGATTTAAATTTATACGAAATTTAAAAACAAAAGACAACAAAAAAGTAGCATCGAAGCGAGAATGAAAAAATAAAAAAATATTTATTTTAATAAAATTTAAATATTCTCTTAAGTTGTGAATAGCGTTTTCTTATCCTAGCATTTGTTTGTTTTTTAATTTTTCGTAAGCTGCTCCTTTTCTTTTTTTTGAAAAACCCAGTACATGTATCTACATATATACATGACTAAGTATACAAATAAAGTCAATAGTTGTCTATGCATTTTAAGCTAATTCCCATCATTAAAGTCGTTTATCATAAAGGTAGATATTCCAGACATGATTGCACATATTTTAATTAATAACGAACTCTAGAAAAATCGGCAATTTATTTAGATCTAGTGCCTTTTTGTTTATATTCTTGTATACTTACATATATGTATTTCTGTCAGCCATATTAACAAAATAGAATTATTATCAAATTATTTTCCGCAAAAGTATTTCCACCCAGATTTTTTACATATGGCAAAATAGCAAATATCCCTCTCATAATAGAGACGGGTCATATGTCCGTTTTGGACCCCCCAGTTATACAAAAGATCTTTTTTCTGTTTACCTTCTGATTTGTTATGTTAAACTACAATATCCAGCTATGTATATCCACCACTCGAATCCAGTCCGACCATGAATCATAAGTTTAATTTTATTTCTTTTGTTTTTATATCTTTCTTGCTTTTTTTCTTGTTTTATTTTTTCTTTGTCTATTTTATTTCTTGCTTGGTTTTTTAACTTTTTTCTTTATATCATGCTTGTATTCATGTAAATCACATCCAAAAATACAACATCGGAGATGTCTGTCGTATATGGTAACAAATGTATTTTAGTTTCGGAAAAATATAACGTATATAGATTAAGATATAACGTATAAAGTTTAAACGTATGAGAAATTATCGGATTTACGGCAAATTCCAGTGCCTAAAATGTCAATTAAACTAGTAATAATTATATATATATATATATATATATATATATATATATATATATATATATATGCCCTCTTATATCTACATAAACTTATACAAACATAATGATTTTTTCAAAATAAATATGGAATGCTAATTAATTCAATATATAAAATATTAATTATTACAGAAAGTGAAAAGTTCAATATTTTTGATGGTACCCAAACGAAGAAAATATAAAATAAAAATATTATAATAAATATGAATTATTTATTAATCTAAATTTGTAGATGATAGAGTGAAAAAATCATTTCTTCTCATATTGGTCTATAATGCTAGTAAGACGTAATGTATTACTGAAAGTGAAAGAGTATCAGAAAATATAAGAAAAAAGAAAGGAAAATATAAAATGATCAAGATTCAGTTGGGCAGCAGGCTGAGAGTGACTTTGAGTTTAATTATTTTACGATTATAGGTTTCAGGAAAGCAAGAAATCGTAAGAGATTTCTGCAGGTGATAAAATAAGTTTATATAATAAAATATACGGTTATATCCAAAATTTTTATATTATCTGTAAATATAAAAGATCCTGTAAAGTGAAGCAGAAAAGTTAATTAGAAAAGTTTCCATAAATTTTTTTTAGAATAGAGAGGGGGAAGCCATGTCACATCGCTCGGAAAATAACTGAAGTGTTGTTGCCAATTCAAGACCAATAACACTTGTTAAATTTTAACGAGAATTTTAACAAGCTGAACACATAACTGATATATTAACTTTCATATATTTAAGCTATGTTATTAATGCTCCTTAATTTTTCTTTTTATATTTGCAACATTAAATTCATTCAATGTGGCTGGCTTCTCCATTCACGTATTTTTGCATATTATACATTTAAGTTTTCTCTGGTCACTATTACAATATTTATTATTTTTAATTACGAATTTCATATTTCTAAAGATTCAGTTTATTTTTATTTCCCTGTGTTCTTTAATCATCGCATCTAAATTTGCAAATATTTCTTCATATCATTAAACGAGTCTAAATTAGATATATCTTAAATCGCCAATAATAATATGCATGAGAAATACAATTTAATTTTGCATTAAAATTATATATATATATATATATATATATATATATATATATGTGTGTGTGTGTGTGTGTGTATGTATGTATGTGTGTGTGTGTGTGCATTATCTATACGCATATAGATAGCATGTTGATATATTTTGAATATTTTTCATTAGTTGAGTTGTAGGAGCTTCATAAAGACTTTATTCTGTTGCTCGTAAAACATTCGTTTTTATTCTATTTTGCAGTATTTATACTATAATACGCAGTTGTTTCAAGAAACTGATATAATTTCTAAATAACATTTCTAAAAGATAAACATTCATGAAGTAATTAAGTACTTAACAAAATAATATTAAAATTAAGACGATAACTAATTAAAAAAATAAATGACAGATACATTATCTGTAATACTTATGAGATAAAATAAGATTGGACTATAGCTTACGTTAAGTTAATGAATATCAAAAAGGGAAAAATTCTCACTTTCCACCGTATGTATCTTCATAAGGCTGATGTTCTTCCTCTCTGTGTGTAGAGATCCAAGGGAAGCAGATGGTTATTTCAACTAGAACAGCCTTGCTAATTCACAAAAATCGTTCTACAGAGATACCAGGAAACTAGAAAAAAAAACGTGAAAATGATCTGTGTCAAAGAACATGCCTTAAATAAAAACATTTATCCTTTATTAATGAATACTAAAGAAAAAAAGGATGACGTACTTTCATTGGGATTAAGAAGAGTAAATAAATTATTATATATAATTATAATATAGTTTATAATTATATTTTTTGCAGTGGCAAAGAAATCAAAACGAAAACGAAATAAAAGTAAATATGGCAATATAAGACTCTTCATGTTTAATATTCTGAACGCACAAAAAAAAAACTGACGCACACAAACGCAATCCCCATTACTGGATATACGCCTCAGCATTAAAAAGTGTAATACAAAAGTTTTCTTCTTGCTAAACAGGAAAAATATTTGCTAACCACAAATTGCCAAAGCACACATCGAATATCGTATTAATTCGAAATGCAGTTTTTGTGATAAATATACAAGAGCAATTGGTCATTTTGTATCAGTTACCATAATAGCAACAACTGAATACAAAATATTTCAAGATAGATTAGGTCAATATTTGCACCAAAAATATGCAACTTGTATTGGAAGAAACTCATATTGGCATCAGCTAGTTACAGAGATAGGATCTGTAAAAGTTTACGGGACATTACGATATTCATTGACAGAGCAATCAAAGCTAATCACACAGGTATTGAGTTCAAAGTTCACACGAACAGAATGTGCTTTCCCATTGGCGTGTTATTCCATGCAGATGACACGTCAATATGTCCTTGAAGATATTAAAAAGTCTACAAAATACAAGGAAACTGAAGTGGAAATCTCAAAAATTAGGTACATGAAGCATCAAAAATTTCTATTATAATTGTAGGTCTTGGATTGATTAGAAGATTTCCCCGACAGATTTATTAAATGGATACCTGGAAGCACACACCTTAAAGAAAGGAAAATAATAATTACAAGTACAGTTCTGAGATGATGAAAAGCGTTCTGTATGTAAAATGATTGTCAACTTATTTTTTCTTATTTTTTACAAATATGCCCAGTGAAAATTTCATAAAGACTTTTCTGATGTAAATAATAATAATAATAATAATAATAATAATAATAATAATACTATTAATAATAATAATAATAAATTACACACATATGATTGATATTTTAAGCCAATATATAAAATGATAGTATCATTAAAATTTAGTAATATAATAAAACAAAAATTAAACAAAACAATAAATATGTTCATAAGTAGATGTCCTAATACAAGATATATATATATATATAGAGAGAGAGAGAGAGAGAGAGAGAGAGAGAGAGAGAGAGAGAGAGAATTAGATAGATAGATAGATAGATAGATAGATAGATAGATAGATAGTGTTGAGTTGTGATGAGGCTTAGTGGCAATATTCAGTGGTTTACTGATAAAAGGATAATTTGGCCAACTGGTATATTATCGTAATGTTGTCAATATAAGAGATGAAGCGAATATAAGAATAATGTAGATATGTTAGTTACTTAACTTAACTTACACCGCCAACTAAATTTCTTGAAGTCACCATGGTGATTTAAGCATAACTCTCCAGAGTTAAGTAACTAACCTCTCCATATTTATATATATATATATATATATATATATATATATATATATATATATATATATATATGGCTACGAATACAATGTTGACCAGTTGTTTATTTTCAAGTAAATGAGGAAAACGATTAAGCCAAGTCAGTCAGACCTTTAATGCAAAGCAGAGTAACTTCGGATTTAGTCGCTTCTTGCAAGAGGTACCATTGTCTGTTGTCAGTTTGCAAATTATTGGATTCCGCTCTATAAGGTATTATGCTTGCTTAGTGCGCTAATGCCATGAAAACATCCTAATTTGTGCAAAAGCCGCAAATCAATATCATGACGAATTCAAGGTTTGAAGGCACACTATCAGAAGAATCACGCTGGAATATCTTCGAGAAGATTCATGCGATGGGTGGAGGTAAATTCATGTTTGAGAAGATAAAAGATAACCGTCTAATTTATGCAAACTTTTGTTGAGCATGTTGAAACTGCAAGAGTATAGAATGATTTGTTTTTTCTCTGGTGACAATAATTTTGAACAGGAATAAAATGTCAACAATAACGCAATTTTTGTCTATCTAATTAAACTTCGGTATGTAGGATGTGCGTTCTGGTACAGTGGATATCGGCTTGGAACGAGGAGCCGAGTTCGGATTCCAGTTGAATCCATTGTATTCACTTACGCGCAAATACCCTTGGGAAAGGTATTAATCCGTCTTTTCCTTCCAGTTATGGGTTAATAGCAGGGCAGATTGGGTTCCATAGCCTTGGTCGGCAACTGGTCTACCGCAGAAAGCAGTGGCTACCTACTGCGGGATAATCTTCTACCCATTGAGGCATGTCTCTTGCGAAACATGATCACCAAAGCGTGTATCACGTATGGCACTTAACTGACTGACTGAATTAAGCTTTTCTCTTTCAGTACCCTTCTCAGTTTTTGTGATACCAAATGTGACATACACTCTTCATAGATAGAAGTGCATTTATATATATATATATATATCATAATAAAAGATCAGATGATTTATTATTGTTGGCTATTTAATTTGATTTTTCTCAACGATCATATCACCAATATATTTTTTCTAATTTCTACAAACAGGAACACCTAGGGATAGCTTATGAAAAGTCAATATAGATAATTATCAGGGATGCTTATCTAGGATACTTATATGCATATTTTAATCAAACACACACACACACACACACACACACACACACACACATATATATATATATATATATATATATATATATATATATATATATTATCGCTAAAGCAGTTCATTTTCGAAAATTTATTATATTCAAAATCAGGCCAGTATACACACACACAAACACATAAATTGAGACTCTCCCACGCGCGTGCGCACACACACACACACACATATATATATATATATATATATATATATATATATATCAGCTTACGTGTTTACATATTCGCATGTGACCCGAGGCCATTAAATGGTTTATTATTAAATAAATTAAGATCAGTTTTTAAAAATACGTGGTTCTTTCTGGTTTTAGATATCAGAATTGAAATATTTCGTGATTAAACATGGAAATAAAATCTGAATCAGTGCTGATGTAAAGTAATTATGGTGGAATAAAGAAAAGTATATTTGTACTTAAAATATGTGTCTTGATATATTTCTTGTATATTCGTAGCAGCTGATTTCTAATTATTAATAGTAATTTTGATGGAATCTACTTGCTAATCTAAGATATAAATACTTTGGCCAAGAATATATTCAGATTGATTTTCGGTAGTCATACTAGACGACTACGTCATTTCTTATACATGACCCGGTCGTTGGGGTTAGAATTTCGATGTGATTCATTACCTGAAAAAAAAAAATAAAAAAATAAAAAAATATATATATATATATATATATATATATATATATATGTATGTGTGTGTGTGTGTGTGTGTGTGTGTGTGTGTGTGTGTGTGTGTGAAATATATCAATTGATACATATTTAGCAGGTAATTATATATTTCTGAATATTATGTATATTTATGTATGCTTCCTTAGTTTTGTCAATAATACTTAATTTTAAGGTAAGCAGAATATCATATATAAATATATGGTATTTAGATGTTACCGGTATGTGCTATATGTATCATTGTATCATTTAGAAATATGTTTAATGTATGTATGTATGAGAGCATGTTATAATATATTCAGATATGTGTCTGAGAAAATGTGTTCAATAAAATTATACAAGGACAGTTTTACTTATCTCCAAATATTTTGACAAAATTATTTCTTCGATGTTCGATGTGTCATTTAAAGTCGATAATCAATTTTGCTATACACATATTATTATTTTGAAATATCTAACTATTTATCTTTTTATATATACCTGACCAGTATATATATGAATAACCGAGGAAACAAAAATATATTTTTATATTTACATAAACTCTATCTCTGATATTCAGCACTTATTCTACAAATATAGCTCATATTATATATATATATATATATATATATATATATATATATATATATATATATTGTAACAATGTTGTGGAACTCGTAGGTTTTTTTAACCTGCTGTTCATGCATTTACTTTTATAAAGAGTGCACGATACCAACGTAGAGCGTTATATTGTAATACTTGCTACAATTGTTTATAAATTCATAGTATCACTACACAAAAAGTTTCGCGTTTCGAAGCTAACCATGTATTTTGGCTGCCTCTCTTCGGGTGAAGAACTTAGAATGAAAATTATCTGGTGAGAAAAACTGTTTATTTATGGTGAATATGCTTTTTTTTAGATGAAAGTGGGGTTGGGAGCTCATTTGGATTCTGTTGACCTTATTTAAGTCTTAGAGTTAGGTGTTTGAGGGGAGGTGGCTTAGTTCAGGACAGGTTTTCCTATTTATCTTGTCTGGATATAGTCGTGGTTTATATGATGGACTCTCCCGTCGATTTCGACGTATGAGCGTCTAAAGAGATAATTCCAGTTTCTGTGTTTATGTCCTTCATTGGACTTGCAGTCGTGACCACAAGCCGTGCACGAAAATGTATTCAACGTAATGCCACTTGGTCTGGCAGCTACTTTTTTCCTCTTTTCTCTTGATTCTCTGAGCTTTTGTACTCTTTCTGATTCAAATATTTGTAAGGAAATGTGACACGTCAATCTCCATAGTTTCCTGTCAGAAGCAATTTGATCAAATTTGACAGTGGAATGTCAGTTACTGTCAGATTATACTTAAGCTTATAAATGTTCCTCACCAATGAGCAGCCAACCCGCCTTTTACTATGCTGAAGCTGATCATAGAAAAGTATTTTAGGCATTCTATCATCCTTGTTTTGTACCGTTTGAGACATCAAAAGGATCGGAAGCAGATCCAACAGAGATCACAGTGCCTTTCATGCTGTCATAGAATGATACAATTTCTTTAAGCATTGGATATGGTATTCCAAGCTTTTTCAGGACCTTCCAAAGTGCCTCTCTGTTCAATGTGTCAAAAGTCTTAGTAAGGTCGACAAATACCATACATATGCGCCGGAACTTATAAATACCGAGGTTGGTGTCTGGGGGCGCGATTAAACCACTAGGAGTGATGCTACCTCAGTCTTTGTTAAGACATGCACCTAGAGGAAGTAAAACCTTTTAAGTAAAACCTGAGCTATATTGTTCATTGAATTTGTGGCAAACATTTGCACCAATGCTTTGTTATCATAATTTCCAAAAAGTGTGGATTGTTTTTTCACACGCCCTCACCACTTAAAACAAATCATTGTGTGGTAGACTCACAACTAAACCATTTCAGTTTCAATCTTAGCTACATTTGAACAAGTCCATTGGCGAGAGAGCAAAGGTGACAAGGACAGATAAAGGATATTGCTGGACCTCCCTAGCTGGAACTCTACATGGTGGCGGCCAATGGGTGATGGTCGTTCATGCACAAAATCTTGAGTACTTGTACTGTTCGCATCCTCTATTGATGACAAAGTAGGCCTATTTAGGTACAGCACTGCTTTCTCTGGAAGGAGAGTGGGTGATAAAAGTAACCCTGAAAAAATGCGTACTCATAACTTCACCATGGTAGTTAACTGCAGTTGCCTGGTTATCCATTTTTGCAGGACTAAAACGAAGAATGAAATAAAAATGAAATTTGGTTCTTGGAATGTTCGAACACTCCAAGAGAGCATCACTGTATTAGTTATTTCTATTTCTTTCCAATCTCAATCCCCTAGGATTCCCTCCCTATAGGACCTCCTACCTCTACCAAAAAGCTGACTGGGATGCCTTTCGCGATTTCCTCTGCGACGTCCCTTGGGGAAAAGTGTTCAACCTATCAGTTGACGACTGTACCTCTGAGGTCTCGTCATGTGTGAAAGCTGGCATTGATGCCTTCATACCCACCAGGAAGTATTGCTTAAAACCTCATTCCTCTCCGTGGTTCTACCCTGCCTGCTCAGCCGGCATTGCCCACAGGAACCATTACTTCCGTCTATTCCGGAGACAGTCAACTGATCACAATAGGCGCCTGTTCAAATCTGCTCGCAATGAGTGCAAGAGAATCCTAGATGACGCCAAACAGTTGTTTGCTGAGAGAATGTGACAGCACATAGCTGACCGCAAGTTCGGCTCCAAGGACTATTGGAGGATTTGTAAACGAGTGCTCAACAATAGGAAATCCTCAATACCTCCTTTAATCAATACCTCCTTTAATACTTCCTTTAATGGATTTGAGGTTCTCACGTCATCTGCGGACAAAGCTGAGTGCTTTGCCCACAGATTCTCATCCGATTCCACCTTCGACTCGTCCGGAGTACACCCACCCGACTTCCCTATTAGAACTGAGGCCAAACTGCACGACGTATATATTACCCCGACAGTAGTATCCAGAGTAATTTCAAAACTCGACCCCCATAAGGCGTGTGGAGACGATAGAATCCCAGTGATAGTCCTAAAGAGGTGTGCTCCTGAACTTTCCCCTGTCCTCTCTAAACTATTTAACTACTGCTTTCTGCTTCCTGCTTTCCTGCATACTGGAAATTCTTTTCAGTCGTTCCTTTATTTAATAATTGTGCTGAACCCTCGGACCCATCCAACTATCGCCCTTTCAGTCTTCTACCGATATTAGGGAAAGTATTCGAGACTATAATCAATGCTGAAATAGTTCATCATCTCACCGCCCACAAACTGTTCTCCGACAGGCAATATGGATTCCGCTTTGCCAGATCCACGGCCGACCTGCTAACAACCGTGACGGAGTACATGCTACAGGCCCTTGATGCGTCTGACGAGGGTCGCGCGTTTGCGCTGGACATCTCCAAGGCTTCCGACAGGGTTTGGCACTCTGGCCTCTTATGCAAAATACGCGGTTATGGTATTACCGGTCGGCTGCTTGACCTAATCCAATCTTTCTTAAAAAACCGCAAAATGAAGGTCGTTCTGAATGGGTGTGCCGCTTCGTCCTACAGCACGAATACTGGTGTCCCACAGGGCTCTATCCTGGGCCCGACGCTCTTCCTTATTTTCATCAACGACCTCCCAGAGGAGATCAAGTCCCAAGATGACACTACAATATACTCTTGCACCAGTAAGAAAACTGTCGTGGCGGACAGACATGATCCCGCTGCAGACCTTGAACTGGATCTACACTCTGTGGTGAACTGGGGCAAGAAGTGGCTTGTCAACTTCAATTCATCTAAGACCAAGCTGTTGTCTGTCAACCATTACAGGCAACCTCTCCTGCCTCCCATAAACATGGACCAACCGATTCTCCCGGAGAGTAATACACTACGCCTACTTGGACTTACCCTGTCCTCAGACCTCAAATGGAACCACTATATTGAATCCATAGCAAAATGTACTGCTAAGAAAGTTGGGTCACTATGTCGATCCAGGATGTTTTTTTCCACCTGAATCCATCCTACTTATATACAAGTCAACAATCCGTCCGTGCATGGAGTACTGCTGCCATTTATGGTCAGGTGCCCTTGCCGTTCTCCTCAGTGTTCTTGACAGGCTCCAAAGGAGAGTCTCCAATGTGATAAGTACTGATCTGGCGGCTTGACTGCAGCCACTTTCCCATCGTCGAAAGGTGGCCTCCCTTTGTCTGTTTTATAAATACTTTCATGGCTTCTGCTCAGACGAACATAAGTCACTGATGCCTCCTCAACAGGTGTTTACTCGTGCAACCAGACTGGCATCTGGGTCCCACCCATTCACAATCAGGTTAGCCAAATGCAGACGGCAATTCTACTCCTGCAGCTTCTTCTCTCCCACTTCCCGCTAGTGGAACTCGCTCCAGTATTCTTGCTTTCCTGACGGCTACAACCTCCAGAAATTCAAATGCAAAGTCAATACTCATCTACTAACCACTGGACTCTAGCTCTCTCCCCACCTCTGTATAACCCTCCCTTTCTCTCCACCTATGTCAGCTTTCTATTGTTCCTTTCTAACTAGTTTGTACTCCTCACTCTTTTCTAATTAATCTTTTTACATTTATGTAGCCCCCTGCACATCATTGGCGTTTCGCCTTGCTCGGGGTGAAATGATTAAAAAATATATATATATATATATAGCGTATCGAGGCAGCGGATAATTTTCTAAACATTTATGTCACGTGATAGAACCGCATTACAAATTTACGAACTACGTTTACTATTTGGTAACAGTTATCGTTACTATACAAGGTTTAATGTCAACACAAGATAAAGTCGGCTTTCATGGTAGATGTTTTAAAGTTATCTTCCTTGCAACTTTTCTAAAGATGACTCATGTGAGCCGAAAGCTTAGAACCACTTAAAAAATATTCAAGTGTTGGGGAAATTTTGTCTTTGTTTTCACCTTAAATTAAATCGTAAATACGATGTTTAGAACGGCTCATGATTAAATTGAACGTGTACGTTTTTCGTTTTATTAATAATGACTGCATTTTTAAAAACTTTTTATCTTTCTTTTATGCATGTATATGATGCTATGATATTTGTGTTGTCAACAGATATGTTCCAGATAAGGCTTGGTTAGTCTTTGTATGTGTTTAAATGGGATGGAATAGAGCTTCATGTCTGACATTTTAATGAATCATGCATAAAAGAGAGACAGTTGCACACATATATATATATTTCGAAATTTACTTTTCGTTGAGTAGCAATTTTAGTGGGAAAATCCTCGCTTCATCAGCAACAATCAAAAACAAAAAATAGTTATTGAAATATGGTATAAAACTTCCCAAACTGGGAGGAATTCAAAACACTATACATACACAGGATATTAAAATAAATTGGAGAAGGTGTGAGATTAAGAAAGAAAAAACATCTTTAAAATTGATTTTCCAGAGAGAAAAAAGTAGCAGAGATGAAGATTAATGATTCGATATTAGAAAAATACAGTTAGATTAGGTTTGTATTAACGAGGCTTTTTTCGCTGAAATAGCGCTTCAACGAAATTTAAATTACGAAATTAATTGATATAATATTCATGTTTGGCTCTGTAAATAGATACTATTACTTACAAGAAGCTCACTATCTGGATCATTTTTAATAATATCATTCTTAGTATTTTTTGCCAAGTAGATAATTCTAAATGAAAATTGAATGATTCTTTTGTTATCATTATTTTCGAAATTTTAAAAGACAAGGAAGCAAATATGAATTCGTCCGAATCACACAAAATTTTGATCATTTTTTTCATTGATAAAACTGCAGTATATGTAATTACTAAATATTTACAAATTACTTTTGATGCACTTATTATCGAGCAGTATTAACAAAAGAACCATAAAGTAAGTTATATTGAACGTAATATACAAACTGGAACACGGGTTAGTCATTTCAGGAATACTATTAGCAGAAATAAATATATACAAGTCTTTGAAGTGATATAGTATGTTCGGGTGAGTTATTCTATCTGAGTGGAGCTCAGATCTAGTCTGGTCTCTGGGTAACTTCGGTATCTGTCAAAACTGTTCGATAACTGTAACAGATCTCTACAATTATTCTCCGTTGTAAACTGGAACTACATCTATGATTCCATATCCAATTTCTGTTCTCTCTATGGCAGGATTATATGTATACTCAGTCGAGTCCATTATTATATCCAAAAAGAGGAGATCCAACAACATATATATAGAGAGAGAGAGAAAGAGAGAGAGAGAGAGGGGGGGGATAAATACATACAGACAGTAATATTTATAGTTTTGAAGCTATACATGACTATACTTATATGAATAAATAAGATACTACGTATCGCACTTGATTTTATTCTTTTAACGAACTCAATATACATACATGTTTGTGGGCCAGCTAAGAGTTATACAGAGGTACGAAATTGTTTGTATTTTCTCTTTACTCTAGTATCTAGTATTTATGAATCTAAGCACGCTATTAAATTGGCTGAAAACTCTCATCAATTTACTTTTCCATTAGTTAAAAATAGCCATAATTTTTATATTACATATTTAATTTCTCATATTTCTCGCTTGTGGAACTGTCTTCTTGTTTCTTATATTCTATCTGATTTTGATGTCTGCAAAATTAAATGCAGTGTCACTCTTTATCTAACCACTTCTTGATTACTCTTCTATTATTCTCGTTCCTTAATAATGTCTCTGTTTTTCTTATTCTTTAATACTATCTAACCCTCATGTCTTAATGGCTTTACAGTCTTGCATGGTGTGTTATTATTAAAACATACATCACTTACAAATGGTTCAACATTTCAACAATTATCAATGTCTAGAAGATGTCGATGTTATTTTATCGTTTCTAATATTAGATATATTTTCAAACTATCGTATTAAATACAACTTTAGCTTATTACATTAAATTATATATTTTTCGCTTCTATTCCTACCCAAGATTTGATCTAAATACTGAAATAGTTACACTATTCATGGCAAAAAATGAAAAAAATTAATGAACATGAAAACTTATAAAAAAATCAACGGAAAATGTTTTTTAAAAAGATCATTAATAGAATGAAAATTAATGACAAATCACAATTAGTTTTTCTTTTAAAATTAATTTTTAAATCAACATAAAGTATTGCTCCCTCTATTAAGTCAGTATTGCTAATTTAACATGAATTAACATGTCTGACACTTGATGTTTGCTTATAATGACTTTAGAAATTTTACGTCTAGCTTCTAAGATTAAAAAATGTACATATACATTCAATTATTTTTCATCTTTTTGAACTGACATATGCACACACCTTCTGCTTTATATCTTATACTTTAGCCTTATAATGAAAACGTATTTTCAGAACAACATGAATTGAAAAAACATTATCAAACAGGGTTTAATATCAGCCAGTTTCCATTTCATCAATTTATATTTTCATTTTCTTTTACTTAATTGATTTTGAAAGAAACGATTAAATATAAATAAATGCTAAACATGTTAATTACCATAAATATATGTTTTATAAATTCTCTAATAATTGCAAACGTTTTCCTTCTATCCACGGTGAACACAACAATTAACCAATGTCATGAAATTGACACTTAAATTGCAATAACTTAAATTGTTTTGAAAATATTCATTTCAGATTCCAGGATGATAAGAAAATTTGGAAATTGTATGTGATTTCAAAATCTTAATTATCTGTGTAATTTTGTATAATTGGATTTTTTTCATTTAACTCTAATAATTATATCTTTCAAAGTAGAGAATTACAAGAACGATTTGGCGTATTTTTAATTGACTTGATATCCTATAATTTTCCTTTTTAAAATATTTAAATCATCTAACTTAAATGATTTCTCTCATTTTTATGCTGGAAGCAAGCGGCATAATTTCACGTTATCTGAATTTTAACATGTAACAAATGATAAAATCAGTTCAATATAACTTTATTTTTGACACTCTCTTCATATGAACGATAGCTCTCAGCAAAGGTTTTATTGGAAGCTAGAATATTTCTCTTTGGTCGGCCATTTTTACTGAATATATCGAAATGTGCTGAAACTTACACCTGCAATTAATTTAAAATTCGACTAATTGTTTGATAGGCTAAAATCATTTAATGGAATATTGGTTTCAAGATATTCATAAGAATCGTCTTTTATTTTGGCAATCAATTATGTTTAATATATTTGAAAATGTTTTCGCTTTGCTAGATTTTTGAAATGCTTACTGTATTTAGAAAATAACAAACAATTTAGAAATAATTTAGTGCTAAATGTATTAATAAAATCTTTAAAGTTTAATTCGAGGTGTTTTTCCATTTTTTTAATGCATCTTCATAAATAAAATTCACTTACAAATATTTTTTCTTTATACATATAATATATCCTTTCTTTAATGAACAGTATTCAGAAAAGGGTGGAACAAACGTCTATAAATATTAAATATTTTTGTTTATTATGGATGTTGAATGAAAATATTTCTAATCAACTTTTAACAATTTTTGCATGCCCGTAATAAAAAATCAAAACAAAAAAGGATGAGACAACGCGATAATCTAAGGGAAACTTAAGTATTTTCTATGTAATACCTGCATGTATTTTCTTTAAAAGTAAATTAAAGTTGATCGTTTTGAAATTATTTATTTCCAAAGAAATATACCCCTTACCTGCCTCCTGTCCTCTTCAAACTCTACAACTACTACCTCTCTGGTTCTAGAAATCATCCGCTGTGTTTCCTGAATTTAAGAACGTTGGAGAACATTCAAACTCCTCCAGCTGTCGCCCTATCAGCCTCCCAACGATTGAAGGCAAAAGGCTATTATTAATGCTGAATTGGATCAACATGCCACAGCTCATGGCTACTTCTCCGATAAATAGGAAGTTTTCCGCTTCACCAGGTCTACTGCTTATATGTTAACGACCATCACAAAATGTATATAACTGGCTCTCGAAAGGCAAAGCTCGAGGAAGTGCACTAGATATTTCCAAAGAATTTGAGAGAGTATGACATGCTGGCCTTCTGCGTAAGCTACATGGGTCTGGTATAACGGGACGATTGTTGGACCTAATCAAATCTTTGTTTTCCAATCGCTTAACGAAAGTAGTATTGAATAGACAGATATTTTCATACGAATGCAGGTGTCTCTCAAGGCTCTATTCTAGGTCCTACGCCTTTTCTGAATTACTTCAAGGATCTCTTTGATGTAATTTGATCCCAATTACTTATTTATTCTGATGACACACTAATTTACTCCTGATTTGACAAGAGATCTGCCGAGGCTGACAAAGCAAACCTCGCTGCTGATCTTGAAAAGTACTTCTAAACTGTGGTGTAGGAATGACTCATAAATTTTAATTCTTCATAAAACGAAGCTGCTATTCATTAACCACTATAGACAAGAGCTTCTACCGCCCATCAGAATGGTTTAGGCTGGTCTTTTTGAAAGCAAAACATTGCGTCGCCAAGACATAAATCTATCAACCGTCATCAAGTGTCATGAATACATTGAATCCATAGTTAAATCCGTAGCTCGGAACGATGGTTGCCTTTGTAGAGCCAAGAAGTATTCTCGTCTAAATCTATTTGCACATAACCTACCATTTGCCAATGCATTGAATACTGCAACCACATCTGGTCGGTTGCCCTGCTATTCATTTTGGGCTTCTTGATAATATACAACAAAGGTAGTAGCTCAACTCCAGTCACTGTCTCACCGATGTAATATATCTTCCATATGTCTCTTCAACAAATATTTTCACGGTTTCTGCTCCGATGTGCTTATTTCCCTGCTGTCCCCCTCTGCATGAAGCTACTAGACTAGCGGATAGGTCTCACCATTTACAGAAAAAACAATCAATTGTAACCGCAACTTCTACTCTACCATCTTCATTGCTCGCACTTCCCGCCTGTGGAATTCCCTTCCATATACTTGTTTCCCTGAAAGCCCCAACCTCCAAGTAATTAAATGCAAAGTCAATTGCCATCTCTTATCTTCTTGACTCACATCTTTTCCCAGACAGTCCTTTTATTATGTTCTTTTCTCTTCCACTCTACTCTCGTGCAGCCCTCTTCACAATTGAATTCTCATCATTCTTTTACTCAGTCTTTGTCTCCCTTGTAACTTGTTTCTCTTCTTCATCAATTACTACTTATGCAACCTCCACGAGCACCAGTGTTAGTTCTGCCTTGCTTGTTGTGAAATAATTAGAAAAAAATTCTTACTACAGATTGTCATGCTAAAAAACATTTTTTTGTAATCGAAAAATATCAAATAATTCTAAAATAATATACCTATTTTCTTAGACAACTGGCGGTACATAATCTCCCTAAATCTTTTATTTTCAACCACTTGTTATTTTCTCAGAACATAGCATGCCTCGTGACAAATAATACTTATTTACGCTTATTTCACAAGAATTCTTATTGTAAATATATCTTTTTTTAGGAAAACAACTATTTTATATTTACTAAAATTATTGACTTTTTTTTAGTATGCTAACACTGTTTCGTAAATATGACTTCTTCTAATGTATATTCGTATGAAGCATAGACTTTTGATTCACATAAGTTATTGTCAGATTTGTGTGTAAGGAAAGAAACGGAAATCAAGTGTTGTCTAAGGAAAGCATTGTTTTAAAAGGGTTGTGTGCTTTTTATAGCTAAATCCAATCTAGTAGAACATATGTCAGTGATTTGTAACGGTGGCATAGAAAAACAATATGGAGTGACGTGTCAGTTATTTTATATGCATTCAAAAATACGTTGCTTTAACTGTAGTTGCGCGTTATGAATTCATGTTTGCTTATAATAAATATAAAGTTATTTTCTAATTTTCAAATAATTTTATTCAGTTAGATATATGAGATATTTTTTTATATTTTTCCAGGAGATATCAAATTTTATTATAATTGTGGAAATTTTTAAGGTGTTCGATTTTGCTTTTTAAACAGATTTGATGTTAAAAAGAGAGGGTTTTTTTTCAGTTTTCTTACACAGTGTGCTGATGCTGACACGAGTGGCACGAAAGTTTGCAGACAATATAACATTTTTATAAATATTGGAGCAAAGTTTGGGAAATACTATTAGTAAAAAAGCAAAAACAAGATTTTTTGAAAATTTAATTGATATATTATGTATATTTAATATCTGTTTTCATGTACACTGTTGTTTATCTGCTAATGTAAATAATATATCACTAAACAAAACGTAGATAAACACAAGAAACATTGCTTATAAATATCACTGAAAAATATAACACTTAAAATATCTATCGGTTACACGTATTAGACCCTTAATATATAGCCCCTTATCGTATATATTTCTTCGGAATTTTTCTCGAAAATATGGAACTTTATTGAATAACCAAAGGGAAGCGCATTTTCAGCCCTGATACGAATTAGTGAATCAACAAGGAAACATGTTTCAGCATGAGTGAACACATATTATCACACAATGTGATCCAATTATAATACATCATTTTATGACTTGCATTCACAAATAATATGAATCAAGTTACGTTTATAACTTGAGAATGCTTTCGAAAACATAGGGAAATTATACTAAATACTTTCCAATGATGATGTACTGATTGATCGATAGACTCTCAGTTTGTAGATCAGGATACGACTGTGTCTTACTATGTCCGAAGACATTATACTTGAACAACAATAACTTTTGAGGGGACCCTCAGTATTAAATCAATGCTTCCACACTAAAATGAGATGTAATACATGGCCCGGCTTTACCTAGGGAAGTCGAGCTTGCACTCTCGGGGTATTAAAATTTATCCAGTCAACAAATACACGTATTCTGGCACTATACCTGTCTATCCAAATTTATGTCTGTATAACGAGCACCAAATGAGTCGTTCTCCGTTCAAAGACAGAGAAACCAAACGACAGTTTCATATTCGAGGGGAAATCTGAGAATTTACCCGATGTCTCCTTACTCATACCGTATATTAGACTGAAACTTGACAAAGTAAAATGCTAAAGATGTCTGTCTTTATCAGTTTTGACCGTAAATTGAGACACGACTGTGTCGTTCTCTCTCATATGACAGTGACGTCGAACATCATTTTAGGTTACGAAAGAAATGCAGAGTATTTACATAGTGCCAGCCCACTGATAGGGAATGTGAAACAAATTTTTGCTTTACGTGGGGAACACTAGCGCGGACAATCGGTGCAAGATTCAAATTTTCACAGCTCCAGCATATGCTATATCAAGCACTGTTATTTTCATCCTATTCTCTTTCGTAGATGGAGTCTCGACTGAATCGAAATTGACCGGAGTCTTAGTCCATAGAGTGGGCCACGGCTGTGTCGTTTCCTTCTCAAATACGCAGAGCTCGACCGAGACTTTTGTGTTCGATATCAACATTGATTATTTAACTAAGGCTTTTCCAATGAGACAACATTTCAAACAAAGGGCGCGCTATACTTGTGGAATCCGATCGCGGACACTCGGTCCAAAGGTCCAAATTTTCCTAGCCCTCATATTCGCCGGATCGGACACTAATTCTCGCTATTCTTTTCATCGTTTTCTCTGTCTGTATAAAGATCCTCGACTGAATCGAACACTGATTGAAGGCAAAGTGCTTAACTATCATTCTCAGTCGTGTCTTTGCCCGTAAACAGTCCCCCGAATTCATTGTTCGCTGCCGGGAAACAGACATCTTGTCAATTTTGAACTCTCTGTACTTGTTACCCTGAACTCTGTTTAAGGTGTCTTGATTAGGCCATTTGTATTAACGGCGGCATTTTTTTACATCCCACACTTTTAAGAATTATTTTATCGTCTTAAATATTTAATTTTATTATTTTATTTTAATTAGCAACCTCATTTTTATGGTGAATACACCAGATACTGTAGGTGTATTTTCTTTTTGCATCAAACTCTTTTTTCCGTGCGTTTCATTTTCTGTTACTCATACGTTTGCGTTCAACGAGTTCCTGGGTTGTTGGTACGTTAAAAATATACAAATATTCTTCCTTTCCTGCAGTCTTTTCTTTTCTAAATTTCTTCTTTAACTGATTCCAATGTATATTGTTTTAACTTTTATTTTACTTCCTCCATAATTTTATTATTTTCTTATTTCTGTCTTTCACGCTTTCTTCTGTTATATTATTTTTCATTCTGTATTCAAAAACAATCAAAAATGTCGATATTCACAAAACGTTTAATAATTTAACTTCCTAAGAATTTTCTGTTGCCTTAGTTATGGGTATATATGTTTTTAAACCTATGTAGAAACATGTCGAAAATCACCACAACTCGGAATGTTATTATTTTTTCCTTAAATTGTACAGCTGGTGCTGTCCGTTTGAATCGTCATTTCTCTTAAATGCACACAATTTTTTAAGTCTGTCAAATTCTTCCCTGACTTAACTCAATGCTGTGACTAAAGACTGGTATCGACCCTGTTTTCATTTGAAATTTTGCTTCGATTTGGTTGACTTTTTTTTCAATTCTTCCTTTAAAGTTACATATTTTTCTTTTAAACAGGCCACTTGTCGACATACTGTTCCTCACGAAATAGTTATATGTAAATCACATGAATCAAATAATTTTATCCACTCAGTACAGAATATGTTTGTCGTATTTTTAGCACATGAGCATTAGTTTGACACACATATTACGAAATTAAGGTTGCATGTCATTTCACCAAGAAAAAATAATTTCTCACGCGACATCTTTACGTGCGATTTACTTTTTTTAAAATATTAGATTTCCATTTTTTCCACGTTGATTCCATGATTATTGTGATATCAGTACACATTTCTAGCTGCATTTTTACAATCATATTTTTAATTTTTGCATACACAAATTATTATAATATTTCTCTTTCCTTTGACTTACTTTCATTGTGTCATATTTTATGTCCTACATTTCTTTAGTTGTCGTATTTTAAATTCTTAAAGTGATAGTCGTAACCAAGAAATTATTTTCCACATCTGAAACAGTGATTAATTCTTATTTTACCATATTTTTATTTGGTTTTCCTTTTCTTCACTTTCATCCGTATCATACTTCAGATTTAGGATTCACTGATAATTGTCCGATAATTCTTGTGTTTTTCGTTTGTATAATATTCGAGTTTATTTCATATATTAGGAGGTATTTTTACGTTCTTTTCAGGGTTAAACCGCAAAGGAAAATTAATAACTTACATATATTCATAGTCAACACGTTTAATTTGAATATTTTACACTACTTAGTAACGATTCTAGCATATGTGAGAAACTTTTAATTTTCTTTTATCGTCAGATTCATAAAATTTTAGAGCGTATTGTATAACTTTTTTTCTAGCTAAAAATATGTTTACCGTTACTTCAAATCTTATTTCTTCTGGTTGTCTCAGTATTTTTTGTTATACTTGTGCTAAACTTTTCAACACATTTTATGTTGTTTTTCGTCTATCCATTCGTTGCATTTTAATTTCTCATTTTTCTCGTATCTTCTAAAATAAACACCAAATTTATTTCCATCATCTGAATTCTATGTGAATTCAGCTATGGCGTCTGCCAACGCGTCGGGAATTAAAGATTTTAGAGAATTTACAGGTTTCTTCTGAATTATTTCTATTTAATTTTGCTGTTGTTTATGGAGTTCCAACAACTGTTGTAGCTGTTGCTATTGCGGTTGTTGTATTTTTACGACTTCGAATAACATTTTTCAATGTGTAAGTACACCTATTTCTTTTTCTTTACGCCCAGCAAAGACATATACATATATATGACATTTTTTCTACTTTTAATTCCTCACCGTTACTATCTGGACTGTGACAAAAATGGTATTTTTCTACTCGGTATGAATTTCGGTTTCTCGTCGCAACTCTTATATCTCGCTACGAGTATTCATAATATTACATCTCGACTGTCTGTAACGAAACTCTAACGAACATTCTATTAGAACTCTCTTGATATTAAGGGGTATCTACCGGCCTCCCCACTAATCTAGACCAAAATTATCCCGAACAACCTTCAAAAAACACTCGTCTAGTAACCACATATGAGGATCTGGTCTCCTGCTGACTCTCGTTTCTCTTCACCCAGAGACAAAGTGTCTGATCAGGTTCAGTTACTGGCGAAATCCCACGAAACAGTATGCGACACAATTTTAAACTAATTTAAAACTAATTTCGACCAAAAATATTCCTTAGTCCTTATACAAGGCAGGGTTAGGCCCCTGACTTTTATCACAGGAGAGTCTTTTCCCATCAGCTGAGACCCGTCAGTGTTCCACTCCGCCCGGAGACAGATTCTCATTAGGTTAAGTTCGAGTGGAACACTGTCTGTGAACTCATTTTCTATTCTTTATTTAAGGTATCTTGCCTAATTCATTTGTATGACAGAGTTGTATTAGTTAATCCCCCCACCCAGGAATTTAAATGACTGATGAAAAAAAACGGTTTAGATAGAAGTTACTTCTTACCAATGAAAGTCAAAGAGAATGAGGATGATTGAACACAATCTGCATGGCTATACGCGTTCTAGTCGGTTGCAATGGAGCGAACTGGTGGATCTAAGGCAGGAGATCTGTAGATCTTCTAACGATTGGTTATGGAAATATTGATAGATTAGCGGTATTAACGAAATGTTACTTCTGAGTGAATAATATTATATAGCGTTCACAAGGCCACATATAGGCCTTTGGATAATCTCTGGAGTTAAATTAGGATTGTATAGCTACAGTCTCTTTGTAATTTAAATGATGAAGTTGTTATTCATATTTTTTAGTTTTTGTTAAGATATGAAATGTAGCAGTTTAGATTCTCAGTAAAAAAAAATGTTAACCTGGAGCTACTTTTTTATCAGGATTATATTTTTTTTTTGTTCCTTTTGAGACACAGAGTGACAAAATCTGCAAACTTAAAAGCGATTAGTTATTATTTATAGAAATGCTACACTTGATTGCGCCCGCTGTAAGATTTTGGGTCAGTAATATAAATTTATGGATGTGCGTTGTGATGCAGTGTATATAGACTCAGAACGACAAATCGGGATGCCGAGTTTGAATTGCAGTTGAATTCCTCGCATTCACTTATGCACAAATACCCTTGGGAAATGTATTAATCCGTCTCTTCCCTCCAGTTATGTGTTAAATAATAGGACAGATTGGGTTCGATAGCCTTGGTCAGCAACCAGTCTACCGCAAAAAGCAGTGGAAACCTAATGCGGGATAATCTTCTGCTCAGTCAGTCATGTCACTTTCGGGACATGATCGCCCAAAGCGTGTATCACGTATGGCACTTAACTGACTGAATATTAATAGGGATCATAGATAACCAATGCTAAGCGTCATATGTGCTGTGGTATGATATTTCTTTCTGTGGATATAATAGGGGGAATAGGCTGAGATATGTGGCAGGATTTAAAAAGATAAATAAGTAATACAGCGCAAATCATTTACTAGTGTTATTGTGCAAACAAATGTCAAGATAAATATAGGCTTGTACTAATGTCCACTCAATACACAGCCTCTGATTCTTTCATAAGCGTAAGAAACATCAAAAAGAAAAGATATTATGCTACGCAGGAAAAAGAAATTTTAACACTAGACATAAAGAAGTCATTATTATAGTCATTAGGAAAATATTCTACTAGGAGTCTATTACTCAAATCAAGAGATCTTTGGAAGAAACTGCCCGAATAGGATTTCCTTCTTGTTATACAAATACAGTGGGCATGGGTGTGTTTCCCATTTGTGCAAATCCAAGTTGTAAGAATGACAGTTTGTTGGACGAAATATTATACCTCATCAGAACAAATGCTATGCAAATACTACGTAATTTTACGTCTGTGAAAATGTTGTTGTAAATGGGTAAAATTCCTCGTGCACAAGCCTGCGTAGATATTTTTAAACTCTGTCAAGTATGTGAAGATATGACAGCTCTAATTCGGATATGGAAGCAAGATTTCAGGATTAAAATTTACTTCAATTTCAAAACAATTACTAATTCCCAATATTTTTCATAACAGTGTAGTTTTGGAGTGTTAATATTGACCTTGTCATTTAAATGTATCTTGCTAAATATTAAAGTAAGAAATACTATTAGCAAAATATTCACCGAGAGATATTCGACCAGCAAATCCATCGACTGGCAAGGATTCATGTAACTTTCTGGGGCAAGGCCGTTCATTAACAATACTAGTAGATATATACTTGCTAATCAATTATGTAACTAAATAGCGCAATATGTTTGTAGTATAAAGCGTGTTTCTTTAAAATTTGACTATTTATCAACTCTTCATCGAAAAGTTGCAACTTAATGTGGGCCAGAGAAACTGGCTTGTACTAATCTTGTTGTCAAATGTGTAAATGTTTATGGCTTGCCATATCAGTTCATAAGTACTGCGCAGATTATTAGCAAATATATATTTTACGAATAATAGATTTGAAAAAGTCTTAACACAATATTACGCAGTATTCGAAGCATTCTTATCTTCATCGCCTACCAAAAGTGTTATGGTAATTTACACATGCACACACTTACACTTCCAACTATAATTAAGCAGCAATTTCTACTTTGTACAGAAGTCTAGTTTAGCTGGTTTCTCTGTGACCTCCTTATTTTTATATCTTTGCACTAAATTTCTTTGTTGATATATATGTTTAAATTTATTCCTTCTTTATAATATAATGTCTATAATATGTCAACTTCAAATTGGATGTATCTGCAAAATCTTTTAAATGCTTATACTAACAGAGGTATCACTGAAGTACCTAGGGAGTGTAACACAATTCACCTATTGATGAGATGTTTAGAAAAATTGAGAAAAATAACGTTATATATTGCCAATATTCTTTTTTGAACAGATTCTCGGCGTCAGTACTTTCTTCTAAATTGAAAACCATTACCTGGAATATGTGTTGGCCATATTTTCTCTGTTCGTCACCAGTTCATGTGACCTCAGAAAGTCACGCCTTTGTAAATCATTGAAAATCGTATATTCTTTCGAACTCTTGGATTAAGTCCACTTTAATACAAATTTCGGGTTTTGTATAAAGCGTTATAAAGTGTTATATTTGATAACCGACATGGTTGAAAAACGCTTTATCCGTTGATTCTATCATTACCATGAAAGAATCACCATCACTAAGAATAAAACGGTTTTTATATTGATGAATATTTACTCTTCTTTTCTGTAGCATGTGTAAATTTTAATGTAGTCAATTTTTCAATTTGGCATATTTAATTTTATATATTATCTGATTGACTTTGCTAGTTTTAGATATTAAAAAGTGCCTCGCGTCGCATTTCAAGGATTGAAAAAATACTCATGAGTAAACATTATAGTTAACAATATATATTTAGAAATATATATATATATATATATATATATATATATATATATATTGTGTATGTCTTTTTGTATAATTACAATAGAAAATTATGTTTACACGATAAATTTGATGTTAGCCGTCCTTTATAGGGTCATCATATTTGTGTTAATATAATATCTGTTTATCTATATAAACACTCACGTAATTTTGCCCACCTCCAGAATGCACAAGAATATATATATATATTCAATGATATGCTTAGCACGTTCGTTTTCTTACAATGCGGCACCTTCGGAAAGTACATAAGAACTAAATCCCGGACTGATCTAAGGCTTTTGTAAGAAAAGTTGTAGGTGGGACTGATAGTATGTCGTGGATGGTTTGCCATCACAATGTAACAGCACGACTTGATCAACGTATTGAACATGCTGGTGTTGTTTTAACTGCTGCTCAATCAGTTTCATCTCCCAGCAGAAACTGTAACGGATGTCCTCTTCAAACAGTTGCTTCATAAACCATTATTGTGCATTGTCGGTGTTTAATAAAATCAAATGTGTCTTAGCTATAAGTAAATCTAAGCGAGTTCTTAATTTAAGAGTTTTGAAATTTTAGATTTTCTTCCACTCAATTCATCTTTATAATGACATGTTGAAAATATATTCTTGTTATATAATCTGATAAAGATCGTGGCTAAACTACCAGGGATAACACTAAAGTACCTAAAGGGATATAACCAAATTCAGGTAAGCTGTAATGTTTATAAGAATAGCGAAGGATTACCGTTATGTATTGTCAAATTTGTATTGTCACTCTTTGAACAGAGTCACAGCGTCGGTAGCTTCGCCTAAACTGAGAGCCATTAGCTGGAACATGTGCTTGTCGTATTGTCATTGTGGACACTAGTTCATATGGCCTTAGTAAAGTGGTGGATTTGTAAATTATTGAAGGTCGTATATCGTTTCGAAATACAGGCTTGAAACTACTGTAGTATTAATTTAAGTTTTTATACTGAGGGAAATCAACCGTCACACATTTGTCACGAAACGATTTTCTTCTCTCTTTATTAGTATATATATATATATATATATATATATATATGTGTGTGTGTGTGTGTGTGTGTGTGTGTGTGTGTTAATTATTATCATTATTTTATTACAATGACATTTTTCAACAATAATAATAATAATAATAATTATTATTATTATTTATTACATATATATTTATGTTCAACATTTGAATTGAGTACTTTTAAATGGAATATCTAAATGTGCAATAATTGCATTAGTAATATATATATATATATATATATATATATATATATATATATATATTAGAGCGCTCTAGCTATTGGGTGCGTATAATGATATGCGCTAAAAAGTCTGCCTATCTCCACCGAACGCCCAGAGCCCAGAGGTAGTGTCGCCGACTGACGCCATTTCGGTCGGGTTTTAATCCCGTTTAAGAAAGCAATCGGACTCTAACCGTACTGATGAGCCGTGGTACGTCGAAACTGATCTGTCTGCGGATGATAATATATATATAAGCTATTTTTGTTTAAAATCACTGGACAATGACATTCAGATTATTATTTGTGATAATCATTTTAATGTTTTGGGTGCGGTGTTGAGTGTTGTGCTCGAATTTATGAATACATGCATAGCAGTACATATTCTGTTTGTTTAAAGAAGTACCTAAAATAAATTTTCGCTAATTTATTAATAAATTAATGTTTATTGTACAAAAAAACATATGTAATTTTAAGTTTTGTTTATCGCTAGCCATTACATTTTACTATCTCTCTAGCAGCATTTGAATTCCACGTTGAAACAACGACAAGTCTTTTGACAATACCCACGATACTCTTCATATTTTGCCATGTTCATAAAAATGAACGTGTTGCTCAGCCCGTCTATGTGTCATCGATCGAAACCAGTGAAAATCTGATGGTGTAAAATCCGCTAAATACGGTGGGTCGTGTAGGAAATTCCGATTAACTTTTCCAAATAAATTTAAACCGTTATGAAACATAATTCTAGAGTTGGCGTATCTCAAAATAATTTCGTGTCTCTGCACGAATAGCTGCCGATCTTTCTGCAATTCTCGGCTGAAACGAATAAAATGTAGTCACTAGCGATATCCCATGGTAGTTCCGGTCGATTTGAGAAGTCCATAATAAACGACATCGAGCCTATTCCCCCCACCAAATGCAAAGTAGATTTTTTGCTTTGCCGCCGATGTTGATGCAGGACCAGATTTACACCCTTATCCGCTGAACTTCATCGTAGTGTATCCATTTTCATTGTCGCTCACGATGCAATGTAAAAAAACATTTCTTTTTTGCTGTTGTTGAAGCAGCTGTTCACACGTAACATGACGTCTTTCGATGTTTCGCTTTCATTTCGTACACCAATCAGTATCCTTGCTTTTGAATACTTCTAATGCTTTCAAACATTTCGAAATTGTTCTATAATCAACTCTTAATAATTTCATAAGTTCTGCTTGCACTTGACCTAATATTTTATGAAGTAATGACTCCAATATACGTCTCCAAAGTTTTTCATTAGACCAGTGCGTTCTATATTTCCAACATGGCAATTATTATTTTTGAAGCATCTAAAGCAATATGTATTTGTTGTTACTGGAAAGTATGGTCGTTGCAAGACCCAACAAGGCTTATCTGTATTTCAGCTGCATATTTCTTTTGAATAGAGTATTGCAGTAAAATTCCCCTCAAATAAACTTTGACATGAAATCCAAAGTGTATCGCGCTATGATAAAAAATATTTTAAGCTTGTTTATATTACGTATATATGAATATATTACCATCTGAATCTACACGCCCGCAGTACTGGGAATGTTATTTGTTTTAAAACAGCGATAACTTGTTCAAGGTCTTACTATTATCGCAGACATTATCAAGAACCGAAATCACTCTAAACAGTTTCAACGTCAAGTTTTCCAAAGAATACAAACAAGCAGAAAAAATTATTCGATATATATATATATATATATATATATATATATTTAAATAATACGAAAATACATATTTCAATATATAAATATACTAAAAATTATTTAATGTAATATGTTTCACTGATAACAAGCTTCTTCAGAGATTTTATATATATATATATATATATATATATATATATATAGTTAAGAACTATTTTCCTATTTGTTCTATTCAGCTTGTCAGATTGTGATCCAAATAATCAAGTGATATATATATATATATATATATATATATATATATATAGATAGATAGATAGATAGATAGATAGATAGATAGATATACACACGAATCATGCTAGTGATAAGGGATAAAATGCATATTTATTAATATATAATTAATAGCCTACTATTACATCAAGCAATATTTTATTATCAGCAGCACGGAACGTGTGATATCTTTTATTAATATATATATATATATATATATATATATATATATATATATATATATATATTAGCACCTATCTAATCACATACATAAAAACATACACCCCTACCTTTATTTAAACAGATCGATGTATACGCACATATAAGCACATAATTATGAAAGCCCACTTATATAGACACATAAATATAAGCATATATATTCACATTCATAACTACATCAATATATAATTATATAAAAGAACATCTACGCATTCATGTATATGTGTACTTGTGTTTCTAGTGTTTAGGTATATAGGAATAATAAAATAAGAATAAGAATAAAACGCACAGAAAATGAAAAATATCATATCCACGTTTGTATAAAATTTGGTCTCTAAAAACTCTGAAAACTCTAGTAATTGTTGATTTTTTCTCATGAATCAATCAACCTGACGATCCCAGTAGCTACAGCTTTGAAGCTCAGGAAGCCTTAGAATTCTTCTTTGAACTCTTTCCCGAAAAAATATCCGCATGTTTCGAGAATATGCCATCTATTAGAATGGAAACGAGATAGCATGTCAAATAAAAATAAGGATTATTGATAAAACTGTGTATCCGTGAGTTTTCTTTTTAGAAAATACGATATTTTTAAATATAACATATAACTTTGCTGAGACGGAAATTCACACTGTTTCCAATTTGCCTACTATCAGATTTTTTTACAGTCATCTTATTTGTGCTTAAAACATTTCAGCACATCTTTATATGCACAATTATTTCGTTAATATAAATTAATGAACATTACCAGTATTTTATGATATATTTCTAGTTCAATATTTTTTCCATATTTTCTTATAGAGATATCTAGTTGAAGTAAATTTCACAGGGGAAAGTTTTAAGAGCATTTTAATTAGCATTGTAAATGTAATATGTATCGGTGTGTCTTGAAGTTATTTTGAATCTATACCTCGATTTCTTTAAATACTGAAGTCTGTTATTTTTTTGTTAGGATAGTAATTTACATATGTTTCTGGTTACTAAGATTTAAGTTGTTGTCAAAGCAGGTTATCCGGGAAATATAAAATATTGTTTGTTACCATTCGTATATAAATATAGTTATATATTCGACTTTTTTTCAATTTATATGACACGATCTGACTAATACTTATCATGGGGAGATATTATTAGAGCATGATCAATATATCCCAAGTATGTTAATATTTAAGTTAAAATATTTTGGAAAAGAACAGATTCAATAAATTTTAAGAAGATATATCATCACTTCATTAAGAACCTTTCCCATTTGTAATCAAAAATTTTGTTTATAAAAACTGGTATTAAATTTGAAATTACATTCATTGGAGAAATTTTGATTTTTTTTTTTCAGCTATTGGTAGGGAAATATTAATCTTTCATTGGATTAGATGTTTTTATGTGTGTGCGTTGTGGTGTTCGTATAAGAGCTTCATGAGATATTCAAGCAGACCTGTATGCTGTTTCATAATTTTTGACAAAATTTATACGGCTAATTCGACAAAATAAAAAGCAAATAACGGACATACGCTAAATCAAAAATATAAAACGGGGACAATTTGCCTATTATTCAAGTATATTTTTTTCATTTTACTATAAAATTCTATTATTAGCATTTTTTTCATGTAGCATCCACCTGATAAGCCCCTGCAAATATGTTATCCGCTGCCTTCCTCAGTCTCTTTCTTTCTATTTGGCCAGTCAGTATCAGGTTCTCCAAGGTCTCCTTCCTTATTGCATGTCCCAGGAACTTCAGTTGTCTCTTCCTGATGCTCAATATAAATTTCCTTGTTGTTGCCATTCTTTCCAACACCACATTGTTGTTTGCATGACATTCACAGCCTCCTTCTGTACAACCGCATTTCCGCTGCTTCCAGTTTTGTCCTCATTTTCGATTATATTGTCCAGCATTCACTGCAGTATTAATGAACTGACATCATATAGCACTCTTTCCTTTGTTTCTAGTGAAATTTTCCTGTGTGTTAGTATTTTACTCAGCCTATAGAACGCGTCCTTTCTATACCAATGGCCTTTGGATCTCTATGTCGCACATTCCATCTCCTGTTAGAACACTTCCTAGGTATTGAAATTTTTGTACTTGCTTGATTCTACTATCACCCACATGCATTTGGCATTTTGGGTTGCATCTTATGCAGATGACCATGCATTTAGTTTTCTTAAAGTTTATTTGTAGTCCTTTTTTAGCACTCTTCCCAGCTACATTCTGTAGGAGGTCTTGTAGTTTCCTTTCCGTGTCTGCAATCAGCACTGTATTATCTGCATACCTTATGTTGTTCAAGTTGTGGCCTCCAATAACAAATCCCGGCGTATCATCTAGGGTCTTTAAGATATTCTCGCAGTACAAGTTAAACAAATCCGGTGAAAAGAAACATCCTTGTCTTGCGCCTCTTTCTATCTTTGTAAATATGTTGAAATCGTTACCTGTCCGTATGCAGGCCGTTTGCTGCCAGTAGATATTCTTGATTACTCTGATGTCTTTCCCAAAAATGTCGAGGCTGGCGAGCATCTCCTTCAATTCTTTGTATCGTATGTTGTCGAATGCCTTCGCATAATCAATGAAACATAGGTACAAGTCTTTATTCATTTGTCTTGCTCTTTCGGAGAGCATCCTAATCATAAATATGGCGTTCCTTGTTCCAGTGTCTTTCACGAACACGCACTTTGCCTGTCCTATCTCTAGCCTGATTCTGCTTTCCGCTCTATTCATCAGGATTCTGACAATCAGTTTTGTAATGTGACTCATTAAGCTGATATTTCTGTGTAGTTCACACTGGTTTGCAGCTGGTTTCTTTAGCAGTGTTATAAATATCGACTTGCTTATGTCGTCTGGTATTATTCCCCTACTATAAATTTCGTTTATTATGTCGGAAATTTTTTCTATGCCATATTATTCCAGGGCTATCAACAGCTCTATCAACATGCCGTCTGAACCAGCTGCTTTGTTTCTGTTCAGTTTGGCCATTGCAGCTTCCACTTCGGATTTTAGTATTTCCGGTCCGTCCTTCTTCTTGTGTATTTTCGGTTGTTCTTTCCTGTGGCAAAAAAAGATCTTTATATACTCTTCCCATCGCGGGAGAATGTCCTCTTTCACCAATATGATTGTTCTATCCTTTGATTTTAATAATTCTGTTGAGAAGTAGGTTTTTTTTGTCCTGTCAGTTCTCTTATCTCTTTATGCATTTCTGCTTTATTGGTCCTGGAATGTCTCTCTACTTCTGGACATTTGTTGTTGAGCCATTCCCCTTTAGCCTGTCTGCATTTGTTCCTTATCTCCCTGTAAAGTTTCTTGTACACTCCTCCATGTCTTGGCGTTATTTTGTTTCTCCTTTGCATCACGTGGAGAATCTCTTCAGTCATCCACTCGTTTTTTCTTCTGCGTCTGATTTCCTTTGGGGCAATGTTGTTCGCGGAGGTCACCATCACTTCCTTTAGTGAGTACTATTTTGAGTGCCCTTTTCCAATTTGTTCTTCATATTTCTTTCTCACGATGTTAGTGTATTGTTTTTGCAGGGTGAGGTCATTCACAAGCGTGTCGTATTGCAGCCCTGGTGATGTGCTGGGCTTCTTCAATCTCCGGAGTTTTATCCTTACATTGCAGATGACTGGGACGTGGTTACTTCCGCTGTCGGTACCTGGATATGTTTTCCATTGGACCACTGCGTTCTTGAATCTCTTGATAAAACCGAAGCTAAGCATCTTTAAGCCTGGTCAGTATTTAGAATGGTGACCATATGGGAATACCAGGTGCTGTAAGCGAATAGTGACGGATATGCGTTGTGGTGCAGTGGATATCGGCTCAGAAAGAGAAATCGATGAGCCGAGTTCGAATTCCAGTTGAATACCCTGCATTCACTTAAGCACTGGTATCCTTGGGAAAGGTATTAATCTCTCACTTCCCTCCAGTTATAGATTATATGGGTACCCTGCCCTTAAAAACAAATCCCAATGAATCTTGATACTGGAAATGAAAAAAATGTATTACTAGACACAAAACTTATATAAAAACAACAATATATTGTTGAAAGGAACCCTTTCAATAAATAAATAAAATAAAATTGGCAATAAATTACCCGCCGAGGTTGATATGACATAAAAAACAACCAACCATCTTTACTATAAAATTGTATGTTTTTTACTTTCAATTTATTGTTTTATTTTAATATTTTACTTTATTTTTGTTTTTTGTTTTTTGATGGGGGTTAATTATTTGCCCATATCTGAGACCCTATCAGGTGCAATCACATCAGGTCAGCGTTCACGTTTGAACAACCGCAATTAAGAGCTGGTTCTACAGTCATAAAAGTTATGAATCTCCCGAACAGAAACATTGCTGCCTCATGTAGTTTACTATTATATTTATATCTATTATTACAAAATATATGATATATATATATATATATATATATATATATATATATATATATATATATAAAAGTGTTTAATAAAGATGGTGTGTTATTGTTATAAATGAATGAATACCAGTCTAATGCCACTTTTTACTTAACTTTTATTTGCTATTTTATGAAATGCTCTCATGTGTAATCCATCATACAATTTGAAGTAATATCAATTGATTTTACTGTAAAATTATACTGTATGTTACAAGAAAAATACCTTTTAAATATCAATATATTCATGTAGATCTAATAAGCGAACACGTTTATTTACACCAAAGATATTTCCTTGTGGCATACATGACTTATTAATTATGAATGACAGATAAAACTACCACAGACATTTAGTTGTGTTTCTCTTTTATATTTTGATATTATACAAACGTGCCTAACGGATAATATAATCCATTGGTCCTGTAGTTTTCATTCCACAGTTACTCACGTTATCTCAGTTTAAAGCAACTGACTGGTCAAAGTTATAAAATATTGCTGTGCAGACCACATCAAATTGAATTGTCATGATCAGACAGCGAAGCCAACCGACTGAAGTTCATGACACTTGAATTGGCTTCAAATGTTAAAGGTACGGGTCTTGGTTATAAAGACATTTATATTTCATTAGAATCTTTTCCCACTTCTTTAAAATGATTCCAAACAGTAACGCCCGCCACACACTCATCACAAAAGCATCAGTTCAGACTTGCGATGAATTCCATTCATTGTGTCATTCTATATGAAAACGAATGTCTAATTTTTATTTTTATACAATCTAAACAAACATTAAAAAATATATTGTAATCGTTGAATGAATGTTATGAGAGAGTTAAAGCAGTTTTACCAGTATATTTGAAATCATTGTTCTAATCTAGATGTATAGTCATATATATACAGTTCCTTTTTAAAAAGTTTCCAAAGTTTGATAAAAATCTTATATATATATATATATATATATATATATATATATATATGAATATTTTTCACTCGACTGAGCTTTGTCGGTTCAGTCAAGACGACTTTGTGGAGGCAATATTATGGTTCCTTCACTCTATAGAGATTTCGTTTAAGCTGGTATAGACTCTCAATATTATTCCGTACTTATATGAATTTTTGTGTCTTTTGATATCTCTGATTGAGAGTGTTATATTTTGCTTGGCCTTTGATTTAAATAGTTTAAGTATTCATCTTTCAATTTCTTTTTATTATTCTGAGTTATTTCAGCGTGCTTGATTAGTGTAGGGAGTATTTCCTAAATGGTGAAGGAGGTTAATACTTTTAACTGTCTATACTGATATCAAAGATACTATGGCAAAAACAGCTAGTCAAAAAATGCCAATCTGTTAGTAACCTACTATTAAACAGAAATGGCGGCAGTAATCACATTTGTAATAACGAAAACATTAACAACACCAATAGTAATAAAAATAAAAATGATAATATATATATATATATAGATAGATATGTGTGTGTGTGTGTGTGTGTGTGTGTGTGTGTGTTATTTAACCCATAAGTGAAGGGAAGGGACGGATTAATAACTTTCCCATGGATATTAGCGCATAAATGACGGTAGGTTATTCAAACGGAATTCAACTGCACCACCACGCACATCCATCACATCAATATATATTTCAACTGAACAACATTTCATAGAAAAACATAGCCATGTAGTTAATATTTTACAGGTTTAATCGATAACACAATAATACTTGCGCATACTTACATCATATATTGGAGGCCATCTACATTAAATAAAAGTAGCCCAGACTTAAGAAAATCATATTTCAATCTGGTCACAACACATTACATTGCTTTTAGACATATGGTTCATTTGATAACATTTCTGTCTCTCACGCGGTGTGACGTCATAGAACCACATTACATTACGGTCTGATATTTGGTAACTGATATTGTCTCATAGCAATTATTTTATATCAACACAAGATAACAGAAACTTGATAGCGGATGTTTCATGTCAACGTCCCTATAACCTCTCTGTATATGGCTTATGTAAGCCGAAAGCTAAGAACCAGCATAAGGAAAAAATATCTAAATGTTGCACAATTTTTGTTCTCATTTTACCCTGAAATTAAATTCAAAATATGATGTTTATAACAGCTTATAATTAACCGTAATAGATTTTCAATGTCTGTTATATCAACGGCAAAGAGAAAATCTTTTTGATATTTGCAATAATTGCCGTAGGAGAAAGTGTAAGGAATTTCAATAAAATATTATAATAACACAAAACTGTTATTTAAATAACATCAAATTAAATGAATTACTAACTCACCGAATAGACATTAATATAGTGTAGTCGGAAGAAATGAGCAAATTTTAATCAAAAAATTATTTATAATTTATAACCACTCCAAATGATTTGTCATATATATATATATATATATATATATATATATATATATATATATATATATATATATATAGTTAATTTACATATATGTTTTGAATCCTAAGTGATGATTGAATGAGAAAAGAACAAGTAGGAAAAGTGTATTAACACATTTCATTTCTTCTTCGGAAATTTTAAAACCCGAAATTGTTAAAAATTACCATATCTCTGAGTAAAATTCAATTTTATATAAAATGTGAAATTTATCTTAATTCTTAAATATAGAGGTTATTAACATTTTCTGGATTAGAAAGGATAATTGACTATATAACACTCTTATCGACTTATGCCTTCAAACTTCGAATTCTAATGCTGTAATGACACATTTACTTTTAGAATCACCCGCTGATATTTTATTTTTCGTTGAAAATAAAGAATAAAATCAATGCTTTCGTCTGCAACAACAGTCGACCTGAAGGCAACCTTTCTATTCACTTCTCAAATATTTCTTCACTATACTTCAATGATAAATTTTATATTAACTTTAATATAAAGAAGAAATCGAATTTCTAATTCTTGAATTTCGAGATTAGTCAATCCGCATCGAGTCCTTAATTACGAGAACTTGGTTTTCCAATGAAACACAATAATTAAGTGAATTACTCTTAATAGAGATTCAGATAAATCATCTATGTTTCATGAATAAGATACGGCCATGAAGTTAAAATATCAATAAGAGTATATGTATTAGAAAAATGGCATTTACTTTATTATCAACCTTAAAAGGAAAATAAGTAATCTGTTATTTGCATCTCTACCTCTATAGTAAACTTATTCTTACACATTTTGTCTAGCCGAACCGTCAGGTCTTATTATAACTAATTGCTCGGACCTCACTTTCAAACAATGTCTTCGTGTTTGCCATATATTCTTGCCAGATATCTGTCAATTTTACTAGTTTTCCGTATATTTACTGATTATCTGTGTTAGGCAATTAGGTAACATATTTTAGACAGAATGGTGTTTTGTGCAAATTTCTGACATTTTTTCCTTCAAGATCTTTTTTTTACATACAATCTTATTTTAATGACCAGCCTTCTTCAGCCATAACTTATATTTTATAACATTTTGTCATTTCTTTCGTTTTGTCATATAAGTGAAACAGATGAAATATGCTAGCAATATTCAACACACGGATGAATAGTAGATTTATAAGTGGGCAATATGGAATATAGGGTGAAATAAATTGTCACGCCACAGTGAACCAAACACCCTAACAGCAGACTTAGCAATTGATCCCTTAACAAATTGTTCCCTTAACAAAATTTCAATGAAAATCACGAGGCATAGAAGGCAAACGGAGTTGATCTGATACAGGTTAGTATCGGAAAAATATGTGTCTATGACGCTTAAAATATAACAATTTCCATTTGCATACAGGAACAAACAGTTGAGTCTTCAACAAAACTGAGGAATAATCGTTGATATTGATAAGAAGCAAAACAGGTTCAAGTATAGGGCTTTGCGTTACGCCGAATTATTTATTCAAAATATATGGAAGTGTGGAAGTTCAATAAGACAATCATTCCTCGATTTATTAAAATCATTTAGATTAAGTAGATAATATTTGGTCAGAGCTCGCATGACACTCGTACTTGTGAAGAACTTCTGTTTATCTCAAATCATCAGAAATGTTGTTCTACAGAAAGATGCTGAAGATATCTTGTCAGATGATAAATGCAACGAAAAAATTTTGAAATGGATACAAACGAAAATGAAATTATACTTAATAATTTGAAGAGATAAATGAAATCTCTAGGATATGTAATGAGAGAGTAAGGAGAGCTTGGGGAATCTAATACTGGAATACATTCTAGTGCCTCTAGAATATTCTCACTGTAGATGTTGAATAGATCCGGTGAAGAGGCACATCCTTTATTTACGCTCCTTTCTATCTTTGTATATCTGCTGAATTGGTTTCCTGAACGTATGCAGGTTGTTTGCTGCTAGTAGAGGTTTGTTTATTACTCCAATATATTTTCCAAATGTGTTAAAATTGCTGAGCATTTCTATCAATTCTTTAAGGCGTACTTTATAGACCGTGTTGGCATGGTGCACAAAACAGAGGTAAACGTCATTTTTCATTTATATTGATCTTTCTGATAGTATTTTAAGCATAAATATCGCATTCCTTTTTTCAAGTGTCCTTAACGAAACCACACTTTTTTGTGCTTTTTCTTCGGTTTGTTTTTTTTTCTGTTTCTACTCATGAGGATTCAGCCCACAATGTACTTGTAAAGAAAAGCCGACAACGTCAGCAAATATATCTCGCGTCTGTTTACATGAAGAAAGGAAGATACTTAACTTTCAAATCATTAAATATCAAATCATTAAAAATGAAAAACTAAATTTTGAATTCTGTAAAAAAGTACAATTGAAATTAATGTCCCAAAATAATATAGGAGGATCAGATAATGCTATGATCGTTTCGTTATCAAAATGCAGTATTCTTACCATTCTAAGAATACGTGTACGGGAAAGATATTCAAATGGGACTAATGACATGATTTGCAATGATAGTTACACAAAATAAACAAATGGAAGTGAAGGACAATGGAAGGAAGAATGCTAAATAATGACGGAAAAGTTTTTTTTTTTTTTTAAATCTTTGAAAACAATGCCTCTGGGAAGTTGGAAACGAAATTAGTAATGCCAAGCAACATACAAAAATGTGTTGAAATGTATAGAAAATTTTAAAAGAAAACGTATTTAATGTTTATCTTTTAAATTTAAACATATTGATATTGCTGTTTCGTGTAATGTGAAGCCAGGAGTAATAAGACCTAATTCAAGTTGACTGTCGCCAACAGATGCACAAGTCTATTACGAATACATGAGACAATTTATGAATAAAATTAGATAGTCTCTGAATCGACCATATTTTTGAATATTCAGATCTTACTTTATAGTTATCATGATATAACCCATCAGGAGTTTGATTTGGTCAATACATTATTCGTTTCCTGTTCTATTTGCAAAACCTATGTACAGCAACATTTAAAATATAAAATCTATTGGAGGTTGAAATAAAAAATATCCGCATGTATATCTAAAATATAACGAAAGCGATGTCTTCTAAATTAAACTGAGAATGCGGAAAATTATCACTAGTATATGACTGATTAGCAGAAAAATCTACAATTCGATAATCAAGCTTGGGTTCCAGTTTAAGTTTTTGTTAAAGTCGGTAAAACTATTTGTATAAAATTGACAGTTAAAAACATAGAAAAATATTTAATTGAAATAATTGCCGAACGAGAATTATAATATCGAGGAGAGTGCATTGTCTCACAAATAAAGTAATTATACTTTAGAGAATAGTAATTTACGCAAAGAACAAAGGGATCTCTGTGTTATATATCGACAAACAACAAACACGCATATATATAAAAATATAAAGTTATATTTTTATTAATGACGATGAACCGTGTAGCATAGGGAACAGAGAATTGAGAGAGCGCGCTTCTAATGGGTTGACGGGAGTGTAGTCTTATCTGTTGTGTCTCTCTCTTCACCGGCCGATCTCTGTTGCTCCTCTACTGGCGAATCCGTGTGCCGAGGTCTTTTTATAATCTTCCAGAACCGGGACTTTTTCTTCCGGTTTTGCCTCGCCCACGCACGCCCACGTAATTCTCAGAGACACCTGTTCTGTTTGCCTCTGTAGTTATTTCCGCTGCTGCCGGAAATAAGGTCAAACGACATCCGTTCCTTTCAACGACTGGAAACACCCTCGCTTGCATCAGCCTTCCTCGGGTGGGGCCAGATTGTTATATTACATCTGATGGAGATGAATTGTCGTTTTTGGCAATTTCGAAACGGTTTATATTTTAAATAGAATGTTGGCTTGCAAGCATACATTCTCATTTTTCTTACAGTTTAGACTATTGAAAAATAACTACGTTTTGGGTTAACTCCACTTTTAAAACTCTTTAATTTTTTCAAGAGTTTTGCAAAATTGTTTGCTTTGTGGTATATACAATGGATATAAGATTTACAAGTGTTATATCGACTGCAAAGCACAGACGATCACCTTTTGATTTTACTGCAATTTCTTTTATATTAGAGAAACCTGTTGCTCGGGAAAAGTGCTTATTTAATAGACTTGTATAGAATTGTTTATAATGGAAACTGTTTCGGTAACTTCAGCGAAATTCATAACAAAATAAATGCATTAAAAAAATTGAATTCAGTTTATGAGCAAGTATATTCCGAATCAGGACATTTATATTTAAAGTTTTGATGATCGTTTAATCCGACTAAACCTGCAGAAATCAACGTAAAATTTAAATAAGGCTTACATAAATTGTCTGCATACATATGAAGCGTGCCCATAAACTTCGTGTGCAATTTAAAAAGTTATATTTTTTAAGGACACGAAATCTATGAACAAGATATATATATATATATATATATATATATATATATATATATATATATATAATATTTCTGTATATTTTAACTTTAGATGTAGACTAATATTGATACAATAACCCTATTCTATTTCAAAGCATTATGGGAAACTTAATTAACAAAATATTTCGTATATATTCAGAATTATTGAACAAAAATTTTATTTTCTCCCTCACAATTTTTCTAGTGCTATGGAAACCGTAACCTAGATAGTTGCAGGCACACTCATTTTGTATTCACTATTCACTAACTTTCTTGTCAGACAATCTATCTATCTATCTATCTATCTATCTATCTATCTATCTATCTATCTATCTATCTATCTTCCACTTTCAAGCTTGTCAGCCCCTTTTTTTTAACCTTTTCGTTAATTCTTTTCTCCACACGGATTTTCTTTTCACCATAATTCTCTTTCAAGCGGTATTTCTCTTACTAGAAAATTAATTCTACACAAAAATATATTTATTATTTCTTTCTACTCCTATCTATCTATCTATCTATCTATCTATCTATCTATCTATCTATCTATCTATCTATCTATCTTCCACTTTCAAGCTTGTCAGCCCTTCTTTTTTTAACCTTTTCGTTAATTCTTTTCTCCACACGGATTTTCTTTTCACCATAATTCTCTTTCAAGCGGTATTTCTCTTACTAGACAATTAATTCTACACAAAAATATATTTATTATCTCTTTCTACTCCTATCTATCTATCTATCTATCTATCTATCTATCTATCTATCTATCTTCCTTTCTATATCTAGTTTTTCTTTCTTTCTCCCTTGTCTTAATAAATAATTTTATATTTCGTTTACTTCCATCGTCATTTGTATTTCATGATTTTTAATTCCTTGTAATTATCTCTCTCACTAACTCGTCATTTTTCTCTTTCACTCTATTGTACGCACGCTGATGCATGAATTTTTAGCGCCTTTCTTAACATTGACAAAATTTTTAATTGGTTTTCTTTAGAATCAATACATAATCTAATCTATTTACATTCATTTTATTTACATATTTTCTGATTGATAATGGAGTGAACAGCAAAGAGGGTCAATTGCTTGACAGGTAGATAACCAGAATATAATTTATTTAGCATATAAAATACCATTATATTTCTCATTCATATACATGCAGTTAAAAATAATATAACGCTACCGTTTGATTTCTTTTTGTTTCCAATACTGGAGGAGGTATACATTTATTTTCCCATGCATTCTTGTTATTTGAAGAAATTAATAACAAATTTAGCTAGCATTTTTAAAAAATATTATCAGACGCATTAGAAAAAATATTTTCGCTTGGAGTCGTCAGTTACATGACGGAAAAATATATTCGTTTATAATTACACTTACAATTTTGCAATTGTTCGAATCATTAGGCTTGAAGATTCGTTATAGATATTAAAAATCTCTGGAAATTAAGTGAATTTTTACGAAATGTTCCAGTCAAATAATAATTATCCTTAATTAGTCCTCTGCCAAATTTTCTTTTTAAATGTTCTCTTGGCGATAACAAAATTATAAATAAAATTTACTTTTTAAATATTTAATACAAGCTAACAAGAATGCTTTCACAATAGTCATGAGTTTTATTTTCACTATTTAATAATAATAATAATAATAATAATAATAATAATAAATAAGCCTCTGCATGATCAAAAACCAACCTTTATCAAACAACACCTGATGTAGAAAAACAAGATACACATCAAAATCAAAGTTTTTATTTTTGCTGCACAGAAATAATGCTTGCTAACTAGAAATTACCAATCCTATATAGTACAAAACAATGCTACAAATAATTGCAGATTATATGATAATTATCCAGAAACTGTTGACTATCTTTTATCAGGTTGGACAGTATTAGCAGCCACTGAATACATAATATCCTATCACATTAGAATATATGCAATTTCTACGGAATAAATACTGCAAGACATTGACAAGAACACCACCCATACTAGGTTAAAGACATAAGACCTGTTACAATTTGTACCAATTTACTATTAACAGACAGAACAATGAATGATAAACGCCTAGTCATCAGAGTCCTTATAACAGAATATGCCTTCTTATTGACCTAGCTGTCCTTGCAGACAGTAATTTATATTTGAATGTTTATAAGAAACCTATCAAAATAACATTACATTAAAATCGAAATCTCAAAAATGTGGCACGTGAAATACATCGAGAATTCATGTTGCATTTGAAGTTCTGGGTTTAACTAAACATATTACGCTTGACTCGTTGAAGTGATCTTTTAAAAGTTAGTCTACAAAACAAGGTGTTTTTGAAATTATAATTATCTGTATGAAATATTCTAGAGATTTGTTTCTGCTTTTTAAATTTACAGTGAAAAATATCATGGTATCATTCTTTTATCTTAGGACTCTTCTATTTCTACATGCTTCGTGCACACATATAACGGAGTTGTCATGTTTTCACTGCAAAACCAGGAAGAAATGTCGAAACGAAATTCAAAATTCGATCTCCTGACTACAATAATACTACCTATGACCATGCATGAGTACAATGCTTACTCGATAGCAGGAGTTACTCAGCAAAAACAATGAAAAATATTCACTGTTCCTTTTGTTTAACAAAACATGCTCAAACGAAACCCTCCTACTTGATAAAAGACCGTTTTTAAAAGCTAGCAGAATTATTGCAAAAGAGAAATTTGTTTAGAAACAAACAACCAAGTATTGAAGACTTATGTAATATCAATCCTACTGCATTCCAGGCAATAGTGTATATTTTCCTCACTATTTGTCTATATATCTATGATGAGTTAGTATTTACACTATTTACTTTTTTTCGGAATATTCTAGACATCGTGGCTGCCATGTTTTTCTGACGTTTCCGGCTTTGTATGCTCCGGCTTCATGTGCAAAATTTTCAAACCGAACAATTTATTACGATCATTGGTGTATATCACTGTGACATGTTGCCTAATTTACACATAGACCAGTTGCTATAAACGTTGGTTAGTTCCAGGGACTTGATCCAAAGTGTTGTGTGTTCGATACTTGGCCAGAGCAATGGTGAAAAACAATTTATATTTAAGATAATGGGAGATAACTGCATTTCTATCAGAAGTGGCATCGCACATGAAATGAGATAAACTAAAATTATCGTAATAAACGGTTTGTTTTAAAATTCCTAGCTTCCTAAAGAAGACTAGAGAGTACATAGGCCAAAACGTCTAAAACATGGAAGCAAAAATAAGTACATTAATCCGACTAATGTAAATAGTGTGTAATTTCCTCCAAGAAGAAGAGAATAAATGAGCCGTTGTAGTTGTGGATCTAAACATGTGAGAATAATGAAGACGGTTCATCTGTTCCGCTTAGAATGAGACTGGAAATAAAAAGAGTGAGTTCAAATATTTTGGAGACATGATAGAGAAAGCTAGTTTGAGGAGTGGACAAGCTCAAGACATATTAAAGACAATAAGAGATTCGAAGAAAATAGAAAATGAGCTATCTGAAGTGCTTTTATACACAGACAAAATAATGTCTCTGATGATAAAGGTACAAATAATACTTAGGGGAATATGTTGCTTTAAGCCATTCCGTTATATGTCGTAAAATTACTGAAAAAGACACAAAATCCTGCTCGCGCGCACACACACACACACACACACACACACACACACACACACATATATATATATATATATATATATATATATATATATATATATATAAATCATATTTCTTCCTCATCACTTTTGCCAAACAACTAGTTTGAAAAAATATTCATGGAAACAAGACCAAGCAGGATACTCGAACTATAGGAATGTTTTCAGAAATATGACTGGCTGAATACCATTTCACACGCACATCAATATATGTTTTTCAACCAACTTGCTATATATATTCCAAAACTTAGTTCTACCGAATGTGTCTTTGCAAATATTATATATGTAATATAGATACATACATTGTATGTAGGCTGCATTTAGCTTCAGATAACCCGTGGTAGTTTGTATGCCATAAAATCTGAACAGCCAAATTAAATGTATACATTTTAAAAAAATATTTTACTAAATTAAAATTTGTTGAATCTATAAATTTGTTAAATGTATGAATTTGTTTAAATATATAAGTCTGTTATTTGTAGGAATATATAAACTTCTTAAAATTGTTCTTAACCGTTTGCTCGATTTTTAATAATTCGATTCGGCGTTAAATGACCTAAGATGGCATGATATGCCGTAAAGCAAAACAACCAACCTCTCTTCATCGGTTGAAAGAATGTGACTTTCATGCAGGATGCAATCGTTAAATGGTCATTGAAAACAGACTAGTATTGTATTATTAATATTAGAGCACAGAGTGTGTCCATAAACTGCGAGGGTACTGTAAAAATTATTTAGATATGCTGTAGAATTACTTTATTCTGCAGCTTGTACAATTAAACTTGAAAGATAATACAGTGTTTCAACAAGATTGACATCATTGTTCACTTTTATCTGCGTTTTAGACAATTTCTAAATCAGGAATTTCATATTGATTGGAAGGGGCGGACCATTTTATTGGCCTACACGTTTGCCAGATTTAACTCCATTAGAGTTTTCTCATGTGAAAACAACTGTGTATGCAACCAAATCTAGTTCATTAGAAGATTTGAAAGCTAAAATAATTAATATGGTTTCACGCAATACAGCAAATCAGTTGGCAAACGATTTCCGTGAACTGCAAATTCGTATTACCATTTTTATTGCTAATGACTGAGGACATTCGAAAACTTATATAAAATTTCAATAAAAACTTAAAACACAGAATTACTTCTTATTACAGTCAGTTAAGTGGCATACGTGATACACTCTTGGGCGATCTGACTGGGCAGAATATTATCCCGCAGTAGGTTGCCATTGCTTTCTGCGGTAGACTGGTTGCCGACCAAGGTTATAGAACCCAATCTGTCCTGTTATTTAACCCATAGAAAGAGACGGATTAATACCTTTCCCAAAGGTATTTGCGCGTAAGTGAATGCAATGAATTCAGCTGGAATTCTAACTCGACTCCCCGATTTCTCGTTCCGAGCCGATATCCACTGCACCACAACACACATATACATTTTAAAAATTATTTCCATCGCAATACACATGAAGTTATAAATTTTTAAATTGCACACGAAATTTATGGACACACTGTATATAGATGCGAGTCATTAAATATGCACAAACTTGCAGAAAATCCAGCGAAGATAAAATACATCTGAAATATTTAGGAATGTATTTTACAGTACATTACTCAGTGGGGAATTATATCTTTTTTTAATTCGTTATCAAAATTCAATATCGAAAATTTAATGGATGTATTCGCAAATTCATAATTACCTTAACTACGAGAAAAGATATAACAATTCCCAATGCTTGAGAAATAGTTAAGTGTATGAGAACGTAAATAACGTTCGGCCAGTTTACAACAATATATTTATTCAGGCATTTTAAAAAGAATATTGCATAATAACTAACACCAAAAAAATATCTCTATCTTTAGTGAATACCCATGGATATTATAACCGAGGTAATTAGAATAATTTCTCTAAATGAGTTTTATTTTGCATGTGTGTATAAGTGTTTAAATGTTAAACATTTTGTTTTGTTTGCACATTGATATATGATACATGCATGTAAATTCTATGAGACATTACTTTATATTATTTTTACTTTGTTTTTTCCTTTCTGTGATATTTTGCTGCTGTACTAGATAGCTATTCATGCTAGCTTCTTGAATTTTACCTGCCTCCCACTAGCACCCCTTCTTCTTCTTCTTCTTCTTCTTCTTCTTCTTCTTCTTCTTCTTCTATGTGCTGTGTTCCTTTCAGGATGTAGGCTATCACGGTTCTCTTCGTCTCCCTATCCCTGTTGGCTCTTAGTATGTTTTCTGCTGTTACACTTCTCAATCCCGTTCCGTAATCCACCTGATCCGGCCCTGCAAATATGTTATCCGCAGCCTTTCTCTGTCTCTTTTACCTTCTATCTTGCCTGTCGGTTAAAAAAAGTAAAAAAAAAGAACCTACAAAGGACGGAAAAACTCTTAAGGAGTCAATGGTCAGCTAACTAGAGGTGGTGTCTCAAAAAATCACCGTAGAGAAGGCAACGAGATACCACTCAAGACCACCCCTCTTAAAGAATTAAAAAACATTCGCAAATTAACAAGCTATGTTGGTTTTCAAATTAACTGCTCTGACCGAAAATTCGAAAAATTGATTAAACCAAATTATGTTTTTGGAAGATTCTTTTAAATTCTTAGTTTAAGTTTTAATGCACATTTCGAAGTCAACTCTATCAAAATTTAGTATTTTTTTAATAGGTGTAGATAGACTTTCCTGTCGGCGGGTCATTCTTCTTTCACGAAGAAACGATGATCCCTTGGTTCTTGCTTAGAAAAAATTTCCCGGTTTCTCTCCTTTACTAAATTTTGGTGCTGACACAAACTTTGTTATCTATGTTCATGGAGAAAACGTCTCTTTATACTAAGGGTATCTGGCTGGTAGTCCTTTTGTTTCTGCTCCTCGACTGGTAGTTAAGAACTCAATTTTTTTGCGTAACACTTAACAGAGGCTGCCCTGATCAACTGTCGAATCATTTCAGGGCTCTTGCACAGCCATATCGCGCATGGCTCGGTGTCTTTCCAAAGCTACACTATGCTAGGGTCTGCACTCATTCACTTCCCGCATATGTGACATTTGACGACCGACTGCTACTACTAATCAAGGCTCCACCTTATCAAAATAACTCTTTATGTCTATAAGCAATCAAATATATAAACCTGAACCAGCCAAAAAAAAAAAAATACCCCAACACCTTGATATTACTTTATCAAACATCTGTGGTATTTGTACCAACATTTTCAATGAGAGATATTTTCTTTTGAATAATTCCACAGACATCCTGGCTTTATTTGAAACTAATTTAACTTTCAATCATCTCCTTTTATTTCTAGATTATTTCAAGGCTGATTCTAATGTCTATATGCGTGGCCTAATATTTTATGACCACTAAGGTCTCTCCCTGGTTAGAAATCTTTTTCCTGGCTTCGTAATAATCAAATTTTATTAAGCGGTCTATTAAAATTCTCTCACTTTTCTCTTACTTACTTACTTACTTACTTACTTACTATCTATCTATCTATCTATCTATCAAATGGTTACATTATTCGCTTTGTATATTTTGTTTTTGCATATTTGCGTTGTTGGTTTTTGATCTTGGAGACTTCACAGAATACTTCGCTAACTTGGGCAGCGTCTCTGAGAAAAAAGGGCCACAAGACTCAATAAACATCGATAAAATATTGGGAAACGAACTGCTGTAGTGCTTAGCATTCGCGATGAATCCTCTAATTCGAACATTAACAATGTTTGTGTGTTAATCTGAAGAGAGTGCAAAAGTTTTAGATATAGTTAGATCAATTTAAAAGTAATTAGAAAAGTGTTTGCTGTTATTACGGATAATAGCGATGTTATGCCTCTATTAATCTTCCAGCAGAGTCTCAGGTTCAACACGCAGGCCTATATCCAATGCCTTTCTCAGTAGTGGTGCTCTGGGTAAAAATGCTCTCTGCTGGAAGACCCTATGACTGGCAACAGAATTCTGTACCATGATACAATAGCAAGATTATAAAATCATGATAATTCAGGCAATTTTGGCGATCATATCAGCCGCTAAATCTGGCTAATTAACTCCTCAAACTGAAACACTTTTGATTAATATTTTTTAGACACAGTTAAGTGAGAGACTAAATAAGCTCTTTGTCACGCCATAGATAAACTTAAGACATGTATTATAGCAAATGTCTAAAATTTACTAAAATAAACCATCCTCAATTACTTTGTATATTAAGCTATTTTTTGTGTAATTTTGGAATTATACGTGTTAAACTGAGATGTTATTATGAAATTTCATTTTTTCGTGATTATGCAAAGATTTTCCATATAAGCCAGTTTCTATGTGTCTTTGTGTGTTTGCAATTTGCGCATGTGTGTCTCCAATTGTTAGTGCGTTTCCGTCGCATATTTCGTTATTGTTGATTGCGGTTATCATTGAAAATGCAGCCCAACTCTTTATTATATGTTAAGAATGAATTCTTGTGAAACGATTGGGAATCTGTTGAATAATGAATGATAGCGCTTAAGCGGTCATCTTTTCTAAAACCCTTCGACACTGAATCTGGGAAAACCGTCCTGGTGATAACATTGACTGAATTTCTAAGGAATGAATGATCGCAGATATCAGAAGCTCATTCTAATCATGATGCCGCGAAAGGAAGAATACTGATTCATATCGAGTGACAGTTGCTAACCAAAGGAAAATATCTTCTTGAAAGCATTTTCATAGTAACTGGGAAAAGCTTTTCTCTAACTTGCTCACTTTTAGTACAACCATATTCATATTTTAAGATGATTTTTCTCATAAAAATTTATGTTATTTCCTCTAGCATTCCATGAATAAATCAATTTTACAAGCTGCCACACCACCACACGCAAGAACGCATCTTACCCTTACACATGTTTATATGCCTATATAAATATAATTTTCATATAGATCATATTTTATAATGAGGCACATGCTGAATACATGAAATAAAGTTTTTTCTACTGAAAGGCATTGTGAAAAACTTATTTTAGCGCGAAACTTTTCGTCAGCATGTAGCCTTGATTGCTATGATTACAAAATATTCTTCTTGCAGCTTCAGGGTATTGGATTAGGAGTGAATGGTTTAACTTTTCCGTGAATGCATTCCAGCAACCTGTACAGTGTCCAGTCTTCCTTGCTACTAATGTGTACCATTCCTGAATGGAATGATTGTTAGCTTCCTAATTGGATGTTAATTAAAATACCAGAATAATTCGAACGTAACTCTCACGCAAACACACACGCACACATAAAAAAGCACAGACCCACACTCTCTCTCTCTCTCTCTCTCTCTCTCACACACACACACACACTCTCTCTCTCTCTCTCACACACACACTCACTCACACACAGACACGGAGACACACACGTACGCATTGTCTTAACTTGCGTGAAGAGAAACAGACTGATTCGGCTCCCTTTAAAAAACAGAAAGCGTACCAGATAGTTGAATGAAGTTTCAAACCTGCCGTAGAACACATTTTCTTCATTAAGTCTCCCAAATGAACAGGCTGTTAGAATCAATTCACACTACTTCTATAAAAACAATGTAGCAAGAAAGTTGAAATCAGTCAGTGAACTACATTACGTAATACAGGCTTTGGCGATGAAGTCCCATTCGAGATTCCACTGATTTAGCTGAAGATTTTCCTGCAATAGTTTGCCATTATTTCCTGTTGTAGATCCCAATATTTCCTGTATCTAACTCATAGCTTGTGAGAAAAACGACGGTTGAATATTTTTCCCAATGGTATTTGCTCGTATATACATTGAAATTGATAGGAAAAATAGAATACCAGTTAATAACTGATAGTAAGTATATAATGGTTTTAAGTGATTCATTTATAGAGTCTTTAAAGAGTATAGGGAAGAGACTTATATTGTTGAATAGAAATACATACATATATATATATATATATACGTGTATGTGTGTGTGTGAGAGAGAGAATAGATGTGTATGTGTGTGTGTAATCGTTTTCTCCTAAGATATTGCGTTCTCATAACTTTTTCAAATAGAAGATAATGTGATGTACTATATACTACGCCCGTTTCACCTGGCGGCTAAGCAACGCTCCTCACAGGTAAAGAGACATCTTAAAACAGAATCTTACTTTTAAACAATGAAAAGAAAATTGAAAGGTGTTTTGTCATTTTTCATAATGCTTTATATAATGTCACTTAACGGATGTAACGTTTAGTCAATTATCAGAACACACTATGAAATTCTCATTTCTTTAATAAAGGTAATAATCAATAAAATAATAATAGTAATAATAAGAACAACAGCAAATACAATAAAATTACTTATCATGTAGTAGACACATTATTTAAGTCATACTCAATGTGTAATAACTTCCTGTGACATATATTATTGACATCAAATCAGTGACTGACAAAAGCATGATCAGCATCAAAGGCAGAAAATATTAAAATTGACTGACAAAAGTGTGATTGATATCAAAGGCAGCCAATTTGATATGCAATAGACAGCGAAAATGATTAACAGATATCTCTGGCCATAGATGACACAATTACGCGTGAAGGCAAAATGCGTGGAAATTTTAGGTTATATAACTTTGGGTTTACTCTTCCTGGGATCACAACAACGAGAAATCACCAAGTAAATGCAGAGAAGAGAGAAGAAAAAACAAAGCCCGCTGGCCAGGAAGTCCTGACATCTTAAATCTGACATTCTCTGGTTAAATTCTCTTCGAAACACCAGTCACAAAAAAAAATATATAAGACGTTTGTTGTTTTCCAGCATCAGAGACAATATATAACATTTGATAATTTTTTGCTCAGTGACTTGCTGTTTTATTTCTTTATTTAATAAAAGAAAACAAAAAAAACATAGATTAATAATGAAATTGGTGGCCCTCTGATAGGGCGCTGGACTACCGTGGTAACAAACGACATCAAGTAAAATTAGGTGAATTTTCGTATTACATTGGGTTTACTCAGCTATAATTAATGTTTATTACGAAAAAGTTCCTAGTTTAGAAAAATCTTAAGATGTAACAAAATACATTTACAATGTTGGTCAGAGTTTGACCATGGAGTGAAAGATTATGGCTAATTCAAGCACATTAAGCAGGTCAGAGAACGCATGTGTGGGCGTTTGATGGGGAACTACTCTTGTCGAAGGAAATGAAGTTGATGGTGGAAAATTATTAGTTGCAAAATAAAAAGATATTTTTGACCTATTCCAATTATTAAGATCATTTAAGACTTCAACCAATGTAAAGCAAGTGAAGGCCTTCATTAGAATGACCGCATACTATTGCCGCTATCTTAGGAATAACATAAAAAGCAAAAAACCTCTATAGATATGTCTTCTAGTAAGACTAGAGATATAATGCTTGATGTTAGTGATTTAGAGCATTGTAAGTACCACCATAAGAACAATTCATGCTAAGTGGCATTCCATGTGGAAAACGTTATGCTTAGTAATATTTAGAATGTGACAAACTCGATTTTTTAAGCTAATTTAGTTGGAACTGTCGTGATACAACTAATCAAGCAAGTAATCGCCTGCCCATCATCAACAGATAGAATGAGGTCTTTAGGTATTTCTTCTTTTTTTTTTCTCGGTCAAACTTTGAATGATATAAACTGTAGCTACTGGTGTATTTCTGTGTTCAGAAAAAATATGTTTCAAGGAATTAAGGAAACTATAAACGCATACTGTATTCAAATGTCATTTACCCGATGTTGATAAATTGAACCACGGTTACCTCCTATAAAGGCATAGTCGTACATCAAGTTGTTGACTGGTATGACACAACGCGGCGAAAACGAACTTTTCGAATATTACAAAACATTCTTCTGACGTGTGTTTTATTATAAACAAAAAGAGTAAAACAAACATTTGAAACATTACAGAACATATTTATGAGGTGTGTGTTCTTAAAAAAAAGAAAGAAAAAATGACAATAATAGGAGAATAAGTTAGATGCTCTCTCATTATTCTCATCCAGGTCACTGTGATTTACTTCTTTTTCTTTATAGGTATTCTTCAGGTCATAACAAAGGAGTAAGTCGATGCGGGAAATTCGATAATAAAATCTCTTAAAAAGCAAAAAATAAACGCGTCTAACATCTTAAGCAATTCAATCTTTTTATGAAGCCAGATTAGATAAAGAATGAACGAAAAGATTTATGAAAAAAAATATAAAGGATCAAAAGTTAAGGATAAAAAAACAGATTTAATGTCTAACTAAAAAGGTGGGATATCGCCGTGGCAAAATATGCTATGAATCATTTATGGATAACATTGAAGTCTGAGACGCGAAAAAGCCATTGGAAGTTGACAAAAATACATGCAAGATAAACTCTCGTCCTTGACCCATAACAACGACACTATACAACAGATGCTGTAAACATTTTTACACTACACGTCATCTTTAATTGAACATTTATTTAAAAATGGAAAAGGATACTTAATAAATCCTTTCTACCAAACATACAACATAATAATCTACATCGTAGAATGTACACACTGAGAAAATAAACAAAAAATAATCAAAACCACGCACAATTTTATACAATCTAGTCTTAGATGTATTGGACAAAGAAAGTTATTGAGAAATTGAAAAATGCGTTTACAATAAAATGGACTATATTTTAACCAAGCACAATTTTATACAATCTAGTCTTAGATGTATTGGACAAAGAAAGTTATTGAGAAATTGAAAAATACGTTTACAATAAAATGGATTATATGTTTATATTGTCTATAAGAAACCCTATTTATGCAGAAACTTATATTTGATTCGACGTTCAACGTGTATATCAGAAATCATATAATCAAAATGTAGATTTTCGTGTTATATTGCAAAGCATGATGATATATACCACGAATTTGACACAGCATCTAATTAGATGCAATGAAAAAGATAGACCAAAATAAAATATATACACTGTAACTAAACACTGAAAAACGAAGCCAGGTTAAAGCATGAATACGATATCAAGATTGATAAATATGGTTTGTGGGCCAGGGACCAGATATTTTTTCTATGTACCTTGTCCATTCAGGACGTAGGCGATCATGGCTTTCTGCGTCTTCTTATCTCTGATGGATCTTAGCACGCTTTCTCATGTTACACTACGCAACCCCCGTTCTGTCGTCCACCTCCTCAGGACCCTCTGATATGTTGTCCGCTGCTTCACTCTTTCTCATTTTCCCTCTATCTAGATTGTAGTATCAGTGTTTTGAGCTCTCCTTCCTCATTGCACGTCTCAGGAACATTTGCTGTCCTTTCCTGATGCTCAGCATGATTTTATTTTCGTTTTCATCTTTTCAAAAACCTCAGGATTGCTCACATGATCGATCTACGCACCATCCTTCTGTAGAACCAAATTTCAGTTGCTTCAAGTTTTTACTACAACTTCGATGATGTTGTCTAGTATTCACTGCCATATTGAAGGGCAGTCATCACATAGCAATCAGGCACTCTTTTCTTTGTTCTAGCAAAACTTTCCGGTCTCTTAATCGTCTACACAGCTTCTGGAGCGTGTCCTTGGCTATTCCAATTTGCCTTCGGATCTCAGCGTCGTATTTTCTGTCTTTTTGTAACTGCTGGATTTAACGTTTCCCAACTGCATTTCGCATTTTGGGCTGCTATTTATACTGATGAACATGCATTCATTTTTATTACAATTTATTTGTAGACTATTTGTCACTCTTTTTAGCTACATTCTGTAAGAGGTCTTGTAGTTTCATTTCTGTGTCTGCTATCAGCACTGTATCATCTGCATACTTTATGTTTTTTAAATTATGGCTTTCGATGGCGAATGTTGTCATACGATCTAGGGTTCTCAGATTGGTCTCGCTGTACATGTTGAATAGATCCGTCGAAAAGATTTGCAGCCAGTAGAGATTCTTGATTACTCTTATGTCTTCGCCAAATATGTCGAGTCTGCTGAGAATTTCTTTCAAATCCTTGAGGCGTGTTTTGTCGAACGCCTTTGCATAATCGATAAAACATAAGTACAATTCCTTCTTGATTTCTATTGTCCTTTCGAGAGCATCCTAATCATAAATATGGCGTTCATTGTTTCAGAGTCTTTGAAGAACCCGCCCTCATCTTGTCTTATCTCTAGCCTGATTCTGCTTCTCGCTCAACTCATCAGGAATCGAACCATCAGTTTTGAAATTTCGCTTATTGAACTGATTGTTTAGTCGAGTTCACACTCGTTTGCACCTGGTTTCTTACGCAGTGCTATGAAAATTGTCTTGCTTAGGACAACTGGTATTTCACAACTATTATAATTTTTATTTATTATTTCTGTAAGTTTGTCTATGGCGAATTCTTCCAGGGCTGTCAGCAGCTCTATTACTATACTGTCTGGTTCAGCTGCTTTGTTTCTATTCAATATGGCAATTGCAGCTTCCAGTTAAGGCTTTAATATTTCCGGTCCGTATTCATCTTTGTTTGTTAACTGTTGCAATCTCTTGTCTTGGAAAAGGTCATTTATATATTTTTCCCATCGCTGGTGTATTTCCTTCTTCTCCATTATTATCCTTCTTTTATACATCTTGTTGAGGAGCAGGTTTCTTGCCCTGTAAATTCTCTTATTTCATTTTACATATCTGTTTTATAATTCTGTTCAATATCTCTACTTCTACATATTTGTTGCGGAGCCATAAATCTTTAGCCTGTCTGAATTTGCTCCTTATTTCCTCGTATAGTTTCCTGCATTCTATTACATGTTTGGCATCATTTTCTGTCAACTTTGCATCATGTTGAGTATCTCTTCAGTCTTCTACTCGTTTTTTATTCTACGTCTGATTTCATTTGGAACAATGTTGTTTGCTATTGCTTTCCATATAAAGCTGGCAGTATACAGAAAAGTACATCTTCATTTGTCCAGAATTATGCCGGTTCCTTTTTCGTTATGTTTGCCAGATGCGTATATTATTCAGAGCTTGCCGCTCCTGAAGACTTCATTGTTAAAGAATCTGGTTTCGCATAATCCCAGAATACTGATGTTCAGTTGGTTCAATTCCTGCTGACATTCTCGAGTTGACCACGGTTGTTGAGCCTCCTGATATCCCTGGCGAGGGACAAGTTTTTTAAATAAGTGTCGCGTTTACGCCGTTGTTTCCTCAAACGCATTTAATGCCAATTTTTTGGGATTTTAAAAGAAAACTAAAGGAATATGGCAGCAATAATATAATAAGTAGATAATAATCAATGAATTACCAACAAAAGTACCCACACATACACAATTTAAACAATCTCAAAATGCACACACAGATATACAGGCACACCTTTCACGCTCGCATATACTCACAAACACACAGAAACACACGCATATACATATATTTAACATATTCATGAAATTTAGGTATATTGGTGTTAGCATGACTTTTTTCAATATACATCTATATACAAATGCACTAATGAACACATTACGCACACACACACACACACACACACACACACACACACACACACATATATATATATATATATATATATGCATCTATATTGTGTGTCGCTTTGTGTGTGTATATGTTTGTGAGTGTGTTGATATTAATTATTTTCTCATGGAGATTATTCTTCTTTAATTAAAAGAGCATTAATCTCAGCTGGTATTTATATAATCTATCAAATTGAATTTCTATAAAATGAGTTTTTCAAATTCAGTAACTGTTATCGTTCTTACCAGAAATGATGCGATCTTCGCGACGAAATGTTTGTTTGAATTTGCTCAGAAAGACAGAATTTTCATTATGTCCCGACTTTCTCATTGAGTTATATTTGCTATCATTTGTACGTTTTCCTGCTGTTGAATTTATTCTGTTGATTTGTTTTTTTATATGACAATTTCTTTTTTGTTATTCTGTTTTGCGAGTTGATAAGTTCTGAGAGATTATGGCCGTCACTAACATCTAGAGTTCATACGCTTAAAGTAATTTTCAATTTTTGGCCTGAGATGTGTACAGTTCAGAGTTTAGTAGATTGTGAACGAGTTGGACACCGCATTTGATATGCATATAGGTTTTTATAACTGACAAGGTTACTTAAGTACATGACACAATTCTGTCAATATTTTGTTTTTTCTAAGCTGTTGCAGTGTTGGAAACAAGTAGACCAATCCAAGTTTATTCTAGACTCAACTTTCTCATCATTTAAACTGTTTGTTATAAATTATTCACATATACAAACACACTCATACACACACACACACTCTCTCTCTCTCTTTCTCTCTCTCTCTCTCTCTCTCTCTCTTTCTCTCTCTCTGTCAATCACACTCACACAAACACATAAACAGGCACACACAGACACAGAGGTATGTGTTTGCTTTAGAAATAAATATGTAACAATGACTTTCGATTTATTTAAAACTAGCAATATAGCCCGCGTTCCTCGGGTGTAATGAAAGATTTAAAACTACTCCCTGATCCTGGAGCTCAGACTCTTTGGGCATTGACACAAAGGACAAAAAAGCAATAGTGTTTTTTTCCAGTCAAAGCCAAACCGAAGATTGAAAAGAAATGAATGGATGTAAGTCAAAGTTTGATTTCCTGTATCGATGTCAAATAAGTTTTCTGTCGCAAACTGAATTTTGAAGGCTAAATTAATCCACTGAGTAAATGGTAAATTTTTTCAATATATTTTTAAATGTTTCGCTTTATAAGATATATATATATGTGTGTGTGTGTGTGTGTGTGTGTGTGTGTGTGTGTGTGTGTGTGTGTGTGTGTGTGTGTGTGTGTGTGTGAGCGCGTGCATTTTTCTTTCCTACATATTTTTTTTCATGTGCTTTGTCCAATTTCTAAGTTTCTTAAATTATCCGGAGCCATTATCATAGATATTTAAATTTTCTGCTATGTCAGGTATGTTAGAAATATCATTTTTCGGCGTCTCTAGTTTTAATTTTTTTAAATTATTATTCAAACACATTTAGTTTATTTTTATATTTTTATAACATATAAATTATACTTTTTCAAAAATCTCATGTTAATCATGATCTTTATTAGATAATACAACTATCTCTAACCAAACAGGAAATTTTCTCAAATATGTGAGAACTGCTACATGTCTGAATTACAATTCACCGTTAAATCCAAAGGTAAAAGATGACATTATTTTGCTACGAAATAATTATCTATCTCTAGATCTGTGTGCGCTCGTGCAAGCGTACTTGTGTGTGTGCGATTTCGTGTGTATATACCTGTGTTCGTTTGCGTGTGTGGTTGTGTATATGAGTGTGTGTGCTTGTGTGTGTTTTCTTTAAAAACGACGTCGTTCGTTAAATGGTGCATACAGATTCGACATTAAGTAGTTTACTGGAGTAAATTTTCTTTTCCTTGACTCCCACTTCGATCATCAATACCTTTTTAGACATCGTCTCACAACATTGCTAATTTATTTCCTCTGAAATAATCTGAAGCCAACTCGAAGTGCCATTTTTCGCCCTAAGCTCAGCTAATCGCAATTAGCTGTCTTTGACCTCAGCTAAATATGTTTCTTGGTATATTTAAATCACCAACACTCAAATCATGTTTAAATATTCAAAACCGACCAACGTTAAAACCAGAGATAATGTTCACAAAACTAGCACATTTGCTATAATCTTCAATTAGATTAACACCATTTTTTGTGTTGTGTTTTGCCTTTCAGTTGAAATAATGTTTTAAATGATGCATTTAATAAGCATATTAAAAAAAACATCAGTCAGTACCTATTTACATGTGTTTTTATACATATTTAAACTACTGGTTACACTATAAATTAAATCGTTTGTAACATAGAAATTTAGCCTAAAACGTGATATTTTACTTTACGATTTCATCATTTTTAAAAATTTTTATATAATGTTCCATGAAGGCGTTTGAATTTATGCATTTTCAGAGCAGGTTAGTGCAAATGTTATGCATTTACACATACTTTTAAATGACCAGGATATTTTTCAAATGATATTCCTGTTTCTAAAAATGATTTACATTTATTGTATGCAATATAGTTTAAGATAATTCGTATTCAATTTTTCGCTCTTAGTTTTATTTTCAAAATGTAACTTTTTCACATATATTTTCATATAAATTCCTATTAGTAAAATCATGTCCCTTTGAAATATAAATGAATATGTAGCCTGCAAATAGAGAATTATAAAAGGAAACATAAAAATCTGTTTTAGCTGAAGGACTACACGACCACAGTCGGGATAATCGCAAAATCCAGGAATATCTATCTATCTATCTATCTATCTATCTATCTATCTATCTATCTATATATATATATATATATGGATATCAATAAGTATACATATATATGGATATCAAGAAGTATATTTTTTCTGGCTTTAATTGCACAGCGCTCGATGCGAGAAATTAAAACATAATTAAACATTTAATTAAAAAACCGTCAGTTGGTAATATCCACCTAATGAATGCATAGTGCATTAAACCCCAAATCGTGGTAAAGTCTTACGACAGAATATATATATGTAGAGAGAGAGAACGACAGACAAACAGACAGACATAACGGAGTCATCTATGCTTACATTTATAAAAATAACACATGAGATTGCAAATCAAAATCTTTCAGGTATCGGTGCAAAGTACATCATCATCAGGCAGCGAAATGGTGCACCTGCCACTGAAACGTGGAAGTTTTTTGTTGCATTATAATAGGTTGTTATTATGACACTAATATTAACTATAACTCTATAAATATATACATCTGTATTGAGAAATTTTAAAAAAGTTATGAATAACAAAGCTTAGAATATATATTCCACATATTTCTATTTCTTAGCCGTTTCTGTTGTCTATCTCCATTCTTCTCTCTATGTATTTTCTCTTATTCTTTCTTTGTTTTCTTCTTCGCTTTCTTCTATTTTTGTTTCTTACCTATTTTCTTTTTAATTATTCTTCTTTCAGAGAAGTATGTTTTTGTAAAATGCAAAAAGATTGGCGTCGAGGCACCATGTAACCAATATCTATATCCATCTACAATTCATTTCCTGCCTAAATTTAAAATTTCTATCTCTTATTCATTTCCATTGGTCCTTTCATCTCAGTCATTTCTCTCTAGTTTTTCTCTTTGCACACTGTTTCGTCTGTGTCATTCCATTTCCTCCTTCTTTCGCTTTCTTGATTTCTCATCTTGTTTGAACATCATTCCTGATCTCTTTTTATTTACTCATCTTTTTAATATCTTCTTACATCGCAGATAAAAGATTTCCAAAAACAATAAAAGCAAGTTTTTTTTAATATATTTTCAATAAAAGGTTTATTGCAATTAGTATTAAGTACTTGAAGAGACACTGGTCTTTCAATGCCGAAGCAAAATGTACAAATTTGAAGTAGTTTGTAATTTGTGCATTATATATATATATATATATATATATATATATATATATATATACACGTGCGTGTTTGTGTGTGTGTGTGTATGTGTGTGTTATACATATTAGGACCTTGAATAAATTCCCGTTCACTTTTCATTAAAAAATCATATTTATCTTCAAGGATAAATAAGACGCATTAATTTCATATAGGGAAAATGACACAGGTTTGAGGTTAGCAACAATTCGACATTTTTTTTTTTTTGCCATCTTCCGATGAATTAAAGTGTTATATGTGAAAACCGTATTTCATTGATCGGAACAAGTGATAATCGGATGGGGCAATATCAAATAAATAAAGACAGCTGGGGTAGGGCTTCCCATTAAAGCGTTTCTAATAGTCCAATGTGACCTAGCGGTGTCATGACGAAAAATCACTTTGTCTCTTTTCGCTTATAACAGTCGTTTTTTTACTTTAATGCTCAGCTCAAACTCATCAGTTGTAGTTGATGACAAGCACCCGTATTTACTTTAGTCAGTGTGAGCATCTCATCATATACTAGACACATTAATCTCTTCAAATGTGAAGCAGAAGATTCCAACCATGGATATTCGGCTTTGACCTCGTCGTTGATACATGACAGGACTTGCCCACGAACCACTAATCTTATTGTAGTTTTTGCCCTTTTCTCTGCCGGTCACGATATTATACAAGAAACCTTTCTTTATGTCTCGTTGAAGTAACTGTTGTGCTGTCAACTGGTAACAATTTTGCAAGTTCACATTGCGTCTGAGATGAGTCTTCATGAAATAATACCTACAATTCTTTGTCTCCAAACATTTTCCCTGTGTCAGAGATTTCTATATATTCATCATCTTCCGCTGCAGATTTCTTTTGTATAAATTTCTCCGTAAAAAAAAAAACTTTGTTTGGCAAGAAATCCGACATGATAAACGCTATGGAAAACAAAATTGTTTACATTTCTGCGAAATGGTATACATGCGCATTGTATTTCCCCGCATGTAAAACTACACGCACACAATTCAGGGAACGCCATCTGTTGGAAGGCAGCTAAAAATTATTAAAGTTACTAGTATATTTCTTATATAAAAGGTGAGAAAAGTATGTATACGTAAATGAATATGTGTCTATGCAAGATGGCATATATATATATATATATATATATATATATATAAAGTCATCCACATACAATCTTGTTTAGTTGTATCAAAACTAAAGATTGTCGCTAGACATCCAATTTCTTCTACCCTGGATTGAAACTCGATTGATTTGATGCCAGTCGGAGTCACTACTGCCTAAGCCATGAGCGCATCGAATTAGAAAAAGGAAATTTTAACATGTTATATATATATGTGGTGTACACATATACGCACACGCATAGATACTCACACACACTCACACATATATTTATATATTATGATTAAGTTGCAATTTTGTCTGAAAATTCTCTATAGAATACATAAACACAGACGCACACACAGAGGTACGTGCAATACCGGCACTGATGATCATACAGACGGGATATTCTCCCTAGTTAACGCTGTCTGCATCCGTTGATTCTTTCAAAGAATCCTTAATAATCTAAGACCTATTTAACGACATGCCATAGGATGTAGTACAATGGATTTAAATGAGAAATCGGAGACCCTATTTTAAGATTACATCATCCGGAAAATTCATTCATTCATTTGTCTCATAAGCTATAACTTTGAGAGATTTACGCAGGAATTCATAGAGCGTAATCTGATTAACCTACACGAACGCGGTCATGCCCACCGTGACCAACACATGAATGCAATCAATATCACAAACCCCAAGGACACTGGAGTTGCATGTCGAATCCCACGTAAAATGCCATTCCAAGAGCATAACCGGCAACATGCAAGTGCTTCTTCCGGAAACATTCCCATTACACTCTGCTCCCGCGATATATACTTCATGAATTGCTTTCGGCTTATCTTAATTTACAGCGAGAATTCCCCCTGCTTGAAATGCCCGGCAGTGTTCTTCTGTGAATCGTTTGCGTAAAATTTGATGGTGTCCTGTATATACTAGAACTTACGAATTTTATAATCTTAGGATATTTCATTTGTCAATGAATGGAAATACACTGTTAAATCTGTACAGTTTTTTTTTCAGTTTTAATACGATGTAGTTCTTTTATATGAAGCTAGCTATTTGAGTATTAATATGTTGAATAGCTAATCCAAAGAATATGACATACGTTTCATTCCGTGGATTTGACTGGGGGACCACATATTAATATACTTGACAAAGTTTAACAAATCATGGTAAAATTAAAACTGTGTTTGAACTGTTATCATGTTGACATCCACATTCTGATATACTAAGAAAAACTAAAGCTATTTCAGCACACATATTCCCCTTCCGACATACGCCCATATACAGACAAAAATAGATGACACATAGATAAAATTCATGTGTATTGAACTTTTATTGATTGAAACTAATATTCTAAAAATAAAATTCCTGACAGTTAAACTACTTAAAACTTTACTGTCATTAGGTACGCTCAATCATCAATGAAGCGCCAAATTTTTGACAACAAAATAATTATGATCATTAATTTTTGGCGCAAAAATTTTATCTCATCATGTAATCTTGATTAACCAGTAAAATAGCATTTTAAATTAACAGTTGCATATTAGAGACATGTGCAACTAGTAAAGTTACTGTAAATAAATAAAGGACTCCAGTGGCAACATTATCTTTCGCATTACATATCTTTGAATGACAAAGTGGAAAACTTTTGTGCAACGTTTGTAATATTCTAGAAAAAATTCGTTGGGCAAAATAATATTTTGATTCATGTAATTATATATGTGCAAGAGAAAAACAGAAAGTTGCTGACGCGGGCGTTGCTTATAATTATGTACTGACAGGTAAGATGAAATTTTGACGATTTTATTTTAGCTTTAACTGAAAGCAAAGAGATTAAATCTACTAATTCCAGTTTGCAAAATACTCTGGTGTAATTCAAATTGAAAATATATTTCGGAATATAAACTATTTATTTTTAAAAAATTCAATTTTCCATCGATCGACACATTTTTTAAATAATAGTCAATTCTCTGAATAAAAAAAAATTCTAAGAATAAAATATATCTCGCTGAACTCATTTTTCTTTTCAAATTAGCAAATTTAAATTCATCTTAATCTGATTTGAATCAAGTGATATTTGCTTACTTCCTGAAATATAATATAAAAGCATTTCATATTTACGTTACATATGTTGTCGGGGTTATCATTGTCTAATTAGAGGCGATAATTGACATGACAGAAGAAAACCGGCAAAAATTACAAAATATGGAAGAGGAATTTGTCATAATCATAATCATACGCTTCGTTTTTGGTTTTTAACTGTATAGCCAATGTGAAAATTTGACACAACATTTTTGGGAATTATCCAATATTTTATAGAATTTTAGTTAGTTTAGTTTAATAGCCTGAAGTTTAAAGATGTTTTATGAAAAGTAAAAAAAAATAATATAAAACGTTCTTTGAAAATAATATTACAATTTAATAACTGAATGAAATTATATAATGACAGATTTTACTTAATAATTTATGAAATGTCATGGCATTTATGAATTCTATTTTTAATTTTGATTGTTCATGTTTTTTTATTAAGTACCTCAACAAATTTCGAATTTCACAATCATTTTTATAACAAAATAAGGAAACTATGATATAAAATATAGAAAACACGGAAGCAAAATGAAGGAAGTGTTCCCGGCCGAAAAAAAAATTATGTATAGAACGCAACATTTCAAACACTGTAAAAAAAATATAAGGGTCCTCAGACGCACACAAGTAAGTGTTCTAATTATTTTAAAAATTGAATTGCTTGTTTATGTGTATTAATCTTTCAGTTTTCGATTAGTAAATATAGTCTTCACGCAGTTGTGTAACAACATAACCTTAACTATGAAAGAGGAAACTTGAAAAGATTTTTGAATTTTATAAATTATTATAATAAAAATAATGAAAATAAAATCTAATTTAAATAATTATACTTTCTTTACTTTAATGATTAAAAATAATAATTTTAATACATATCTTTTATTTCTTCCCTTATCCCTTTCCGGTTTTATATTTCTATTCACTTTTTCTTTCTCTCATCATTTTTCTTTCGTCTACCACAACCTTTCCTACCCGATTTCTTATCACACTTTAGTCTCCCTCATCAACGACTCGTTTCTCTTTAAGTTGTCCTTGTTTGTTATTTTATTCTTAGTTACACTCATATTCTTACATTTGTTTATTTTTAACTTACTTTTGTATTGATTTTTCACAATTTTAATTTTTTCAGTTTTTTGGTTTCTTCGAAATACATTGTAAAAATAGAATCAAAGTAGAAAGACAAAATTATGCCTGCAGAAAGTACGTACGAATCTGATGTAACATGCTGTCTCAGTCAATTCTCATGATTTTCTCAGTGAAATCGCTAATCATTACTTTGCAACATGATCAGGATATAATTTTGTTTATGTAGGTTATCTTATTTTTGAATGAATATATGAACTACCACTATAAAAATAGTACAAAATGACGTAATACATGGGCTTTTATTCATTCAGTGAATTTATAATCATTATCAAAGGAACATCGGCTATGTTGAGTAAAAAGTGGTGCTCTTAATCTTTATAACAATACAATTTTTTAAAACTTTTTTATTGGTATGGATCTTTCTAGACAGCTAGTTTTATTGTATTGAATAACAAGTTTTTCAAACTAACACAAACATTGTGCTGGGATACTAGCTTAAGAAAATAATTCACACTAATATATACTTTAAATGACAAATTAATACATGCCGTACAGGTAAATGCACACATATTATTTTCTATTTCGGGAAAAAAGAGGTTTCATGTACTGAGTAAATACAAAGTAATATATTGTAGCCAGCAAATTGTATGTATCAATTCAGAATGATCCAAAGTAATACTAAAATACATTTATTATTATACAGTAATATAACCAAAAATAATATGCAGCAAGTTTAGATTGATCTCTGGAAAATTTGAAATATATATTTAATAAAATTATTATTATTATTACTATTAGAAGTAGTAGTAGTAGTAGTAGTAGTAGTAGTAGTAGTAGTAGTAGTAGTATATTTTGTTACTCATTGTTCACACGAGGATAAAATTTAGTTTTGTGGATAAGGACATCTCTCATTTTAGCTATTGTAGTGAATTAATCATCATCAGTTATTTCCAGTTATAATATCTTCAAAATGCATACAAACAAATTACGTTATTTCTGGCTCTCCGGGACATAAATCTGAAATGAATATTCCTCATCTTTATGGCACCCGAATTTCTTCAGTTCTCTTTCAATGCCATGATATGTATTTATCATTTTACTTCAACTGAATTTTTCTCTGTAACCTGAATGTTTACCGAAATACATATCATTCAATTTTTTCTACTTAACGAAGACAAAACTGAATTTTCTGTCAGTTTCTATTCTGTCATTAGACGCCATTTATATATATATATATATATATATATATATATATATATATATATATATATATATATATATTATAATCGTGTCCCACCAAGCAAGGCATTTTACTGCCACTGTTGTGCAGGGGGGTTACATACCTTGACCCTTCTTCATATTCTTCTTCTTATTATTATTATTCGTTATGTCGTGCCCTTTCAAGTCGTAGCTGATCACGACTATGAATGTTTCTACGTGATGTCGCTCTTAACATACATTTTTACCCCTCGGAAAACCACCAGACATTCAGTTTCTCAAGTCTATCAGTTATTCGGTGCGTTGTTTTCCCATATCTCCAAAACCGCTTCGTTGCTCACATATTTAGTCTAAGTCCTCAGCATTTTTCTGTAGAATCATTTCGGTTGCTTCAAATCTTTTCTTCATTTCTTATGTGATTGTTAAGCATTTACAGCCTTATTGAAGGACAGATATGACATAGCAATCCAATACTACTCTGTGTTTTGTTTCGGCGAAACTTTCATGGCTCTCAATACTATACTCAGTTTCTGGAATTCAACATAGGCAATGACAATGATTAACAGTTTTAATTTTCTGTCCTCTGTTAAACACTTCCCAAATATTTCCAATTTTTACCTGCTAGATTTTAGTATCCCCGACCTGTAGTTGGTATTTTGCGCTCATCTTGTTGCTGAAGATTATGTATTCAGTATTCTTGCAGTTTATTTATATATTCCTTTTTTGTTTCGTTTTTGTAAAAGTAAATTTTATAAGGTGTTTATAGTTTTTTTTCCTTGTCTGCTATTAGCACAGTATAATCTGTGTATCTTATATTGTTTAGATTGTAACCGGCCATGATAAATCTTGAAAGTATTTCTAGATCTCTCAGAACTGCCTTGCTGGATATCTTGAATTGATCAACTCTTTGTAGCGCACATTGTCGAATATTTTACATTGCAAGAAAAAGATTATTTGCCTACGTGTTTTCAATAAACATTTTTCAACGCATATCAATTTCTGACAATCATTACTTTATTTTTCAGCTAAGATTGTTGCAATTGCAAAGGAAAGAAATATCAGAGATTTCACAAGTCTCTAATTCTTCGTTGCTGAAAGTCATGCAGATGGCTCTTTCTGAAAAGTACTTGATACAAAATCTCTTCAGTATTTCCATGCGTTCTGCGCTGCAGAACTACGATCTCTTCGATACTGGCTTCTAAACATTTCTAAATAAAATATTCACACGATAAAAAAATCTAAGATTTACTCGATTTGGTCGTATGTGAAGGATGTAATGAGGTCATTAGAATATATAAGGTTTTATAACGTTTGAAAGTAGATGTAAAGAGATTAAGAGTGTAGTGACAACATAGATTGAAAATATGGTGTGTATATATATATATATATATATATATATATATATAAGTGTGTGTGTGTGTGTATGTGTGTGTACGTATTATCTTACATGAACTAAACAATCGTCAGGTGCATATTATAAACCTAATGATTGCGTTGTGCATGAAACTCTAAGTCGTACATTAAACGTAGGATTATATGTATATTTATTAATTTATAATTAATAATTCTCTCATAATACAATGAGCTCTGTTCTATTATGACATGATATATGTATATATATATATATATATATATATATATATATATGTATATATATATATATATATATCGGTGTGTACCTGCATACATTATCATTTATCCATACCTATATATGTATGTTTGTGCGTGTGTGCACGCGTGTGTGTGTCTGTGTGTGCATGTGTCTGTGTGTGTGTGTGTGTGTGTGAAGCATTTGTTTCGAAAAACTAATTTGTCAATATAAATATCACGTTCCCTAATTGGAATAAAATTAATTATGAGAAGAGAATCTTGTACTAAAACCTTCCATGATCGTTAGTGTGAATAACACGACTCTCGATTAAACTTGCCAAAACGCCAAGACGAATTAACTTTAATGTCAGAGCGTTTAAATCGAGCTCCTGCTTTATTCTCTGCAACATCTGATGATGTTTTTTTTAGTATTATTAATTTAGTTTATTATTATGTTATGTGCTGTGCAGAGATGCCTGGAATTTGCCTACTAATATCTTGAAATTAATTACTGTCTATCTTTACTGATATTCTTCAAATTAATAATATAATAAGAAAAAGAACTCTCTTAGAAGTTTCGAGCTTTGAAAAAATTATTAAGGTTTAAGCATTTATCACATATTCCGATTCGTACTTTACATTTGATGAGAAAAATAAATAAGCCATTTAATGGTTTGCATAATTAATACGACCTACATGTGATATTCCCTCACGGAAATGGTATTGATTTGAGTGGTAATTGAATTTCTGTGCTATTTACTTAAATGCTTGGATCCGATGCGTCCATTTCACATCCACAATCAGGAATCTTGAAGCACGTAGTCAAATGACATTTCACTTCATTATTATCGTTTTTTCCTGAGCAATCAAGAAATTAAAGCTGATAGAATCATGTGTTTCTACGGCAGAACCGAGATGATTTCTTTAAATGCACTAATTAAGAAAATAAAAAAAACTTGAAATAAATACGATGAAAAGTTACGTCTTAAAAAATGAAAACGTCATAAAAAAGGAGAAGAAACATAAAAAGAGAAGAATCTCCTTTCAGAAAAAAGCTATTAAAAAAGTAAGTGAAGAAAATTGAAAACAAATAATATGAATGCGACGCTACGTTAACGCTACACTACAACAGAATCAATATGGGAACAGGAATTGTATTCGTTAACATTCTCACTGTTAGTAACTTTTGCAACAAAATATTACAACTGTCTATTACTATTATGCCTTCTTCGGATTAAACCTGCATAAGGATATTCTACAACCAGCAGAAAATACTGATATAAGCGCAAGTCTTATTTAATTTCTATCCCCACTCTCTTTCTCACCCCTCTCTCACTCTAAATATATTTTTTATACATATACATAAATATATATCACACGCATTCACAAACACTGACGCACACACACACACACACACACACACACACACACACACACACACACACACATACACACACACGCACACACACACACACACACACACACATACATACATATATATATATATATATATATATATATACAAAACAAATGTTTTCTTTAATCTTTTTTTTGGGAAATCACATTTTCATTAGGCATGATATAATCGTTTTACTCACTGTGTTACTTACAGGATGGCAAGGTATGAAGATGTGTTTAACTTTTCGTTGTCTTTATCTCTATAATTTATATTTCTATGATCGCAAACTAAAGTAATTGTAGCATCAAAATATTGCTTGCTGTATATTGCTCCGTAGCTGTAGCTATCAGGAAACATCTAATTAAGAATTGACATTACAGAAAAAGCAAATGAAGATTCATTTACTGTCTAGACGCATAGATTATGTAATAAGGTTTCCACTTATATACGCGGTTAGACGTTAATCTCACTGGGCTGTATGCCTAAACATATACATATAATAAAATGCAGTTTATATTAAACAGTTATATATTTATATAAATTTGTGTATTTTGATATGATTGTCTATAGAGTCGTATGTTTATTTGTATATATTCGTATATTGTATAACGCATATATATAATTGCATACGGAAATGAATAATTTTATTTATTCAAGTGATTCCGTGCAGGATTATGTGGATATTTGTCTGAATACCGGTACAAATCTTCAGGTATATATCTGTGTTTCCTCCGATAGGTTGTACATTAGGTATAATATTCCGATATTATAAAAAGAGGGAATATCAACAATTAATCGGTAATAAAAATAATTACATGTTTCGAAAACTAAAGCTAATATGCCATGAAAAAGTTATTTTAATTCCAGCCATTTTTAACAGAAAGAACTAGTTTTTTTTAAAAATAAAGAAAATATTATTTTATTATTTTTGTTATCAAGAACTGAAACTATAAATTTACTCACATAGACTTTTGTGCATATAGATTATTCTAACCTAAAATTATACAGTAATCAAAATATGTAAAAAAATCGCGTATTATCGCAACTATATTTTTAAATATTTCAAGTCATTCTATTATTCCCTTATTCTTACTATGTAATTGAACAATTATATGTATTTTCGATTATCTAATTTGGTGTAAATATATAGACACATGTGATTCTTTGAGACGTAGTTTAAGTAACGTCTTGTATTTCTGTAGATTTGGAAAATTTTGCTATAGTTAAAAGAAAAAGATAGGGAATTTCAGATCATTTATTGGCGGCAGAAATAAAAAAAATCTCTATGCATGTCAATTGAATACTGGATATAAATCCATGTGTTTTAAATATTTTATATTGAATTCTATGAAAATAGCGCTCATATAATTGAAGTATATATATTAGAAAACGGAATATATATATATATATATGAATTGTTTGAACATTATTTTTATCGATAATTGTATTTAAGTAGATATTCTGTTTTTAATGAAAAAGTGTTATATATTTATTTCTACCGGCCTGATTATTTACGATAAATTTTTATTACGATAATGTGTTCCATTCGGCAGGATACGAACCTGCGACCCCTATCTATATAGGGGAAGCTACCATTTGATCTGGTAACATCTTAGACCTCTCGACCACGAACAGTCTCCAGTCTAAACGAGGTTTTTATCAAGGCTATATAACAAAATTTTCGATCGATTGTAAACAAACATATCTGCTCGATAAAGAATAATGTTCAAACAATTAATTTCAAATTGTCGGTTGCTTATAACCTAGTTTCGTTAAAATTCGTTGATTTCCGACATATATATATATATATATATATATATATATATATATATATATATATATATATATATATATATATATATATATCAGTGTTTCATGAAGAACATGAAAATTACTTTTAATATGTCCGTGGAATTTAAATAAAGAAGCACGGGTACAATCATACATATTGATATTAGTGCTCGTTTTTTAACAAGCAAACACAGATAGACACACCCACACGCACACACACACGCACACACACACACACACGCATATATATATATATACATATATGACACTGAAAAGATTACAAATTCTATTTCAAATTCTTTTCAACAATACCGAGAATTTACCAGCCCCTTAATATCTAAATATCATTTATAGTTAGCAAGTATTTCCTTTCTCTCTCTATTTTCATTTCTTTCTCTCTCATTCTCTCTCTCTTTATATATATATGTATATATCACTCTTTATACTTATATCTCTCGCTTTTAATAATATTGTTTATATATCTGTATTTCCCTGATTAAGTTTTCTATTCCCGATATTTAGTTTCCTCACGTATAAATATAGCATAATTCACAAACGGAACGATACACTCATATACCTATATATCTCATTGCTGAAAATGTTGTGACGGAAAATGTCGCCAGTTTTATTTTAAAATTGACGTATGTGCTGTGATTGTTTTTTAGTTTATTTTGTCTTTTTTTTTTTCGCCTGCGAATCATAGTAATATCAGTTGGGCAATATATGTGAGGAAAGGAGTTCGATATGAGGACATCATGGAGGAAAGAGTTGTAAGCGCCAAATGGTAATTACGATAGTACTACAAACGATCACTAGTGATGTCGGAGTTATGCTTGCATTCAACACGCATATGGCCAGGATAGCATTACAGATACATACATTAATTTTCATTTATATATTAGTGCTTCTCTGGTAGAAGTCAGTGGGTGCTGGAAACATTTTCGTCTATCAACTGGCCTCTAATACATGGAACAACAGCGACAGAAACCTCACATGATTATCAAACAATTTCAACGACTACATCACTCCTTACGTCTAAACACATTATTCATAGTCTTCAGCCCCCCCCCCCACCCGGTGGGTATTAATTGTGAGCTATACTTGAGTATGGGATGGCAGCATCAATTAACTTACACAAGGAGACCGTCCAGAACAGAAGAAGGCGATTAAGTTGTCGTTTGGAGGCATTGGTTGAAGCCAATAGCGATGTTATGGAATAAATGTAAGAATGCTGGAAAAATTAAAAGAGTAATAAAAACTTCATTTTCGATTGTTTTAACGAAACTTTTTCGAGGAAATACAGCTACCCATATATATATATATATATATATATATATATATATATATATATATATATACATACTACCACAACAGTTATTATCAACTAATATTTCTATCACCGTATTAGTCCGCAAATATCATTAACGTAAATTAACTTAAATTACTCCTCTCTGTCGTAGTAAAATTAATACCACCACACATAAATTGTAACAAGCATTACAAATTAGAATTTCTACCTTTTAAATATGCGCAACTACAAAAAAAAAGCTAATAACCGACTTTCAAATAAAAATAACAATACAGCCTTAGATAAAATAATAGCAATTTTTACCTATCATAGATTCACACAGACCCCATCATACGTACATACGTACGTACGAGAAATCGACAACTTTCCGCGCGTTAACATCGCTGCACTATTCGAATACATCAACCAATTGCGTATGTATGTGCGCAACGGCATACGTATACATATATATGCCGGGCCCGTACTATTCTCATATATGTTTGTGTAAGCCCTGGTGGGCGGACGCTCGTGTGTGTGCATGTCTGTGTATTTGCGCATGTCAATGAGTGTACAAATGTGTATATATGTCTACGTCTGACATGACGACAAATTTTCCTCCCACTGCCACAGGAATACACGAATATACGCAGCCCTACATATAGCCAATTTTTTTTTTAAATTAATCTGTTTGTCTGACGATCGCAAGAGCGTGAAACCCCGGATTACAAACTCACACCTATCTATCTGAATATGTCAGCAGAATCACTGATATTGAGCACTTTCAAATATATATAAATAATATAATATATATAACAAATTGCATATATATATATTGATATTTATAATTATATACATACATTTTTCACACATACACACACACACACATTGATTGATTGATTGATTAATAGTTACTTTTGTGTCATAATAGGTTTAGACCAGTGCACATTTGTATTAAAATCTATTCGATACAATTGGAGAACTTATTAATATTTTCTATTCGGAAGTACGTTGTAACGCGACCTAGATTTCTAGCATGTGTGGTGTCTTCAGGCAATTTTTATTAACTCTTATATATATATATATATATATATATATATATATATATATATATATATATTACTCCGTAAATGATGAGCCAAAAGGTAAAATCCCCAAACCCGACTAATTAATATTAAACTTAAAAACATTCAAACGACCAAGGTAGTATTATTTATTTACAGAAACAAATATATAAAGTAAATAAAAAAGTTCTTAAATTTATTTTCGTTGAATGGCCATTTCACCTAGGAAATCCTCGCTTCATCGTCAACGATTTGGCGATCAGAAAAACAAACGGATATTGATAAATAGATTGACAAGCTTATTCGTCTGAAGTAAAAGAAATAGCAACACAAATAGTATTATGAACACTGAATATTTTATACAAAAACAATAATCAATAATATTAATATAAATAACAACAATAATTCTACACTTTAAAATACTTTCACGACTTCTTGGATCTTTTACTTGAGTGCCTATTACTCTCGTTGGAACAACCCCTTTTTCTGTTTTTAATGTATATATATCATTCACACCTAATATATAATCAACGTATTTAGTTTCTTTTTTGAAATACGGACTTAAACTGAGAAAAAGTATTTTTATTTTCTTCTACTTTAGGATTTGATATTTAAAGAATTCGTTGTTAAGATATAATTGCTATCCTGCCTGATGAAAATCTATGTAGATTCTCAATGTAACATTATTCTTAATAGAAAAATATCCTTTCATTTGCATAAAACACATGCAGCAAAAAAATAAAAATCCTACGTTGCTTTAATGAAGCTCCCCAGACTATGAAACGCCTAAACGTCTAAAAAGAGATTTCCACTTGTCTTGTTTTATTATTTTGTTCCTCTACAGGTATACTACATATGAGAATATATGTATGTATGTCTGAATGTTTCTGTATGTAATGTCATTCACTAATTCGAACCATACGGAATATCATTTTAACGTTTTATCTGCTATCATGTTAACGTTTTATCTGTTAAGATTTCACACATTAAAAATATAGGTTGTCTATATTCAAATATAGCAGACCATTGTATATTCCTTATTAATTTTTACATCTTCTACCTGCAGTAACACAATTCAGATTGCGCTGACTGGAATTCAGAAACAAATGCTGTCTTGACATTTTTCTCTAATTTTCATATCTTGTCTGACATTAGTAAAATATCATTTTTATTCTCTTCAAATTTTAATTCTTGTATCGAGGCTATCAGCGCTTATAAATTATTAAAATCAGACTTATATAATTTTTATACTATTTTTGTACATTATTAAATAGTTTTGCCTGGATGTTGAAGCTATGTAAAAAAATGAATTTTTATCATCAAATATTACACATATCACAACGCACATAAAAAATCAGTTATTGTTCAACACTTATTTCTGTTATATAAAACAATCAATAAATGTAAAGATGAATCAATTATCATAATATAACTTGACGCATTCTACATTGTAATTCATATTTAGCTTTATAGCCACAAATTATCTGATATTTTTTTCTTTATAAGTATTATATTGAGAAAAAACTAAACACATAAATCGAGATTTATTTCGACGCTGTAAATTTACATCATCTTATTTACACGAGTGGAAAAGAAATATATTTTCCAACGGTTTGAATAAGGTTATGTAAATATACATGATAGAAAAAAATCACGATTTCTGTCTAGAAAATCCTGAGTTTTTCTCTCAATATTTACTTACGCATGTGCTCTTCTCTTATATATATATATATATATATATATATATATATATATATATATATATATATTGGGACCTTGAATTAATTTGTGCTAACTTCTCGTGAAATGTAAAATTCTTTTTAAAAAAGTTAGTTAGAAAATTTGAGGCTAATATATATTAGCCTCAAATAACATATGTAACATCTTCCACAGTGAACTAAAAACATCAAACAGACACTCATCAACAATAATTTTCCTAACTACATAGTTGATGAACAAATACGACATTTCCTTACAAACCTGAACACAAAAAAACAACACATACTAATAGCCCAACCAACCCCAAACATATCACTCTCTTATATCGTAGCCAAATGCACACCAACTACCAACTAGATGAAAATATCCTAAAAAAACTCATAAACACTAATATCTCTCCGACAGACCCCAACAAAAGAATTACATTTATCATATATTACGCTAAATCCACAACATCCAACTCAATCGTCCGCAACGACTCCTCCCCCACCGTTAGCGATTTGCAAAAAAACAATGTAGTGTATAAATTCAAATGCCCCTTTCGAGAATGTATCTCTAACAAACTAAATAATACCTACATTGGACATACTACTAACTCGCATTCGTGGACACTTATATTGCACTTAAATGAAAATTCTAACATATTCCGACATTTAAAACATCACGGCTATCAACACACACCTCTTAGGAAAACACTTGTTGAAAATACGCATATACTTAGACAAGAAAATAATAAACGAAAACTTAAAATTCTAGAAGCTATCTACATCAAACAGTTTAAACCTAGCCTAACTAACATAAATTTCGTCACCTCCACTAACATATTTCAATGACCATAATCGACTGGAGAGGTCATAGTTATTATACTTACCCCCTACACCATAGTAGCAGCAGTTCCCAGACCAATCCCCCATGCCACTATACACTCAATTGATCAAAAACCCACTACCACCATTCCTTCTCGGCCTACAGCCATGTGCAACACAAAACATGGACCTTTCTAATTTTCTCTGTATAACTCCACTATGTTAATAATAATTTAAATGTTCTGTGTTCACTGAACATTAAATGTTCATCTTTTGATAATGGCTTATATAAGCCGAAAGCTCAGACCTGATAAAAAAATCAACAATTATGGCGATTTCTTGTCGTCTTTCCATGACAACACTATCAAGCTAATCAGATCATACGAACGGATCTTACACAAAATAAATAGACAGAACTTGTCTATATTATTCAATGAAACCTGTATTAATATATATATATATATATATATATATATATAAGAAAACAAGTTTAATGAAAATGGACTGATTTGTTGTGTCTGTTTAATTGTTATTTTTATTTTTCAGATTTTTGGATATGACCCTCGGTATTGTAATCAAAGTTTTAGATTATCTCTGTGAAGATCTTATTTGTTTTTGGGTTCAGTTTTTTTTTCATGGTCAGTATCAAAAATGGATACGGAGGCAGGATCGTATAGGCAGTGTCGGGATCTTTTTTATTACTCAAGTCAAATCTCTGTACTTCGGTCAGGCCAAGTCTGGGTTCCTCTCCGCCTGAAAGCAGAGAGTTCAACAAAGTTTATTTCTGTTGAGACTTTGGGTATTAACCGATCCAGTCCTAAAACGTCAGGTGTGACAGAAGATCGTTTTTTTAAAGTGGGGCATTCCGAGCGGTTAAGCTCACACAAAAGTTCCCCTTATATTCCGTATAAGTTTATGCCTTGTTAATTTTCCACTAAAAATAATTGCCATTGAGGACAAGTGAAGTCATGTATATGCCTTCTCCTACAAATGTTACTTGACTACAGGCATTTCTAGGACTTTTCGTTTACAGAAAAAAACAAATCTCTAATACGATAAAAACATACAAAAATTAGATGTGGTTGGTTTATCAAGAATATTAATAAAAAACTGATCATATTTATGATAGAATTTTACATACACTGTCTGCAAGATATCATAGTCTCGAATAAATGGTACATAATTCAATGCTTACAAATTCAAAGAATTTTGTAAAATGTTCTCGATTGAAAAAATTACTACCCCGCAGTATCAGCCAATGTCGAACAGAGAAGTTGAATGGATTTTAGGTATATGTAAACGAGCTTTCAAAAAAACAAGTTATGAAAAAGTGAGTAAGTAGCATTAAAAATTCTTAAGAGAATACCGGATAACGCCAGAGCCCATTACTCCGAGAGGTATGTCACAGGTAGAATAGATGTTCACAAAAAATTGAAATCAGTTTTCGACAATTTGTTACCAGGTTAAAAAGGAGAAGAAAAGATAACAAAAATACACTATTTTTCTTTTAAAAACGGCGAATAATTTTCTAAAAAATATATGAAAAAACTGTGAGAAGATGACGTAATTAGATCGCCAAATGAGAAAATGATATATAAGTTGAAAAAAAAATGGGAAAGAAAAGTTTTCATGAAAAAAAGGACAGTAAGGAAAGAAGTTCATATGCAATACACTGTAATATATTTGACTTAACAGTACCTCAAAAAATCGTTGAACGTGCAACTATAAGTACCAGAAAAAGAAAACGTACCAAAAATGTAATATTTAACTCAAAACGAAATAAATATCAAACTCAGTCTGTGAAAGGCGGAGGGGAGAATACTAAGAAAAATATCTGAGAAAATATAAATTGTCAACAGAAGTAATGTTGCAGAGTGAATATGACAATATCTTTAATACAGATGAACAAGAAAATTTGCTTTAAATAAAGAATTCAAAGAGTGTTTTGGGTCAGAATATCGTGCTCTAATATATCTCTCAAACGTTTTTTCAGAGAACAATTCAGTCGAATCTCTGTCTACGGACAGATAATCGGCTAAGAAAAATAGACAAGCTCTCTTTCTTCTCTTTTTCTCTCTCTTTCTCTCCCACTCTTTCACTATCTCTTTCTTTCTATTCAGACAGAGCTCGAAACAATCATGACTCGATTTACACACTGAGAATCGACTGAGAAATTCAGACATGCATAGCGTCTGATCTCGCGGATGCAGAGACTGAATAAATATTGACCCTTAGCCCGAGTGTAAGGACTCGTATCACGCAAGTTAAACCCGATTTTGTATCACACCTCATATCAGTGGAGAGTCTTTAATTAAATACTCAGATTTATATGCAATCACGAGGTTTTCAGATAAGCTCTGAATTCGGGTAGAGAACAACACAGTGAGCGCTCGAGCTACAGACTGAGACTCGGCAGATAAACTGAGATAAGCTCTCTGTATTCGGTCAATTTTTGACTCATTCAAAGCTCCGTCTAAGGATAGCAACTAGGAAGTAATAACAGGATTAATGCACGATGGTTTTGCTAAATTTCAAACCTTGACACGTGTGTCCGCTCCCTATTTCCCCGCATACAGCTCGACCTTTTTTCACATCCCATTTCAGTGGATAGACTCAAATGAAATGCACAGTTTTTTTTTATACTAAACTCCGTTATTTAAATCCATTAATTAAAATCTCTTATTTCATATACTACAATGCTGAACGGGTGTAATACAGATAAATCAAAGAAAAATGTGGATAGACGCCCTGTAATTTTTGATATTGTGATATGATGTGTAATTAATTTTATTATTACCAATTAACCTCAGAGACATCAAGAAGTTTTCTTTGCACACAGTTTTGTCTTTCTCTAATTTAATCTGATTAAAATAAGAGAGAGAGAGAGAGAGAGAGAGAGAGATAGAGAGAGAACCTATTTTCTCCGGTGAAACACTCATATATATATATATATATATATATATATATATATATAAAATTCTTCATATAGCTGGTTACTATGTGTACACTTAATCTCATTGAAAGACATCCTCTTCAGAGGAACTGCTCGTGATATCACCATCAATAAGTGCATGAATGCTTTCTTCAATATTGCTTTATACATGAACTCTGACAGAATTATCTATTGGTTAATAAGTTCCAGCACAACACTTTATAACTTTATATATATATATAAATGCATAAACGCATTTACGTTGGAAAATCTAGCATTAATGAAATAACTGAAAACTAAAAATTATTTCTTTAGTCGCGACAGCAGAAAGTGCACAACGAACTAGAAAATGTTTAAAATATTTCGCGAAACCTAATTATAAATACTATATTAAAAGCAGCAGGAAATAAATTTAGGCACTGATAGAACAGTATATATGGCCGTCTGCTTCTAATTGGTTTTGACATGTGAAATATTATATCTCATTCGCCATGTTCAAATTAAGTAAACATTTTCGGCTGACATATATGGCTGGGCTTACAGCTTATCACGTTGAATACACCGGTTCTCCTTCGATCACCGAAGTTAAGCAAATTTGAGCCTGGTCAGTACTTAGATGGGTGACCGCTTGGGAATACCAGGTGTTGTAAGCGTATAGTGACGCATGTGTGTTGTGGTGCAGTGGATATCGGCTCGGAAAGAGAAATCGGTGAGCCAAGTTCGAATTCGCTTAAGCATTGGTAACATTGGGAAATGTATTAATCCGTCACTTCTCTCCAGTTACGGGTTAAATAACAAGGGTAGGACTTGGGGACCCTGCTCTTAAAAACAAATCCTATGAATCTTGATATTCGAAAAGAAAAATGTTGTAAAAATAAAATAACCTTACCCAAATATCATTGGTTATGACCTTAAATGATCCCATAAGGATTGATAAGTCGTTAAACAAACAAACATATGTAATATCTCTAACATAATTTGATTTATTTGTTTCTAATTTCATTTTGTTTTATCAATGTCCTTCTTTTCTTTATTTCAGTTTTTTCTGTTGTATAATATTGTCCCCAATTTATATAAATGTGAAGGTGAATCAATCTTTTTGCGATAGAAAAAATTTGATCTGACCCTCATTGACAGCAATAAGAGACAAAATTCACTTCATACTTTTAAAAAAGTAGTCAGCAAATACCAATTTCAGCAGCAAATCTTCTAACTACAGCCGATCATAAAAAATTCAGCGAACATTTTCTCATAAAAACTGTATTCAGTATTTCTCATAAATTCATATCAATTTCAAATATCTATTTTGTTAAGCACGTTGTATTATTTAATACTGATAATGTCGGACGCTCCATCATTTAATTTGGATTTGGTAACTACCGACTAATTTGTTTTATGTTAGAATTCAATTTCCAAAATTAATTTATTGCTTCAATAAATCAAAATTTGAATCAATATTCGACTGTCATTACAGTCTTTTTCAAAAGATTGCATGTTAATAATTTTGTGTGTTAATAGTTTTGCGTAACATAAAATTTGGCATTGAGCAATGTCCGTCCTTTATTATTCTGCTGGAATCAGTTTCAACTCATTTAAGAGTGATTTCATCTAAATCTAAATCTCTAAGTATTTTGTTAAATAGATATGACGGCAGCTGCTTGCATGCTAATATCTGGACTGTCATCCTGTCTTCGTTTTCAATTTATATTTAAAAGAAATTTTGGCAGAAATGACTGCCGAATAAAAATAAGTTTAACGAGGACATTCGCGTGAATTCCATTTTTGTGAACACTTCTGCGAGACAAACAATCTCTTACAATTACACAAAAACGAATGTTTTGCGATTCAAATAGGATAGAAACAATCAAGACATGGTGAATCTGGTTGTATTGGGCTATCGGGCTCTTTTTTATTACAATGTCACATTTACGTACGTCAACCCGACAAGCGTGACTCTTTTTCGTTTATTTGAGTTCGTGGAGTCTTACATTCTTAATCCGTTGGGATATTCAAGATTTCGCCGCATTCTGTCTAGACCATCTTCGAACTTACCGCCATGCCAACCACACAGGAACTATATGTCGAGACGTCTTTGCACTGAGACACACAAAACATCTGTCATGAAAAAGAACGGCCAAATATATTTTACATTATAGGTGGAAGTGAAAATTATTTTACAATTTTACAGTTTCTATTATTATTTTATAAAAAAAGAAAAAATGTATAAAGTTACATGATTATTTCCATTATTGCTGATAATATATATTTCAGAGATAACTTTTAAATGATGAATTTCACTACTGAACAAAAGGCATCAAATAAAACAAAAGAAGGATACGAAACTAAAGGTTTTTCTACAATTTCAAAAATATATTCATAAAAAATATTACATTACTACAATCAATAATTAAGTAAGCGATAACAAGATAAAATTCTTGGCAAGTATTGTTAAAAACTTTTAAATTGCAAATCCTAGGTAAACATTTAGCGATACAGGATCAATATTCATTAATAAAAAAGACAAAAGTTACTTCTCAAAATGCATTTCCTCCAATCTGTAAAATTACGTCCTCTTTCCAAAGGGAATTGTTATGTTTAAATATAGAATTATTCATGCCGGTATATGTATATTTTAACAAATGCAGAAAATTAAATGATTAAATGTTCCTAATATAAGTTTTACTAGTGATAATAGACAAACTTTGCAAGTCGATCTATAAATCGATTGATTTTAGTTTTATTTTTTAAATAAGTTAATACATGCTTTAACACACAATTGCCTCCAGAGGAATATACGCTAATCAATGTTGACAGCTTTCATTTTATTAGAAAAGCTTCCAAGGTCCATCTATGAATTGTGTTTTATATATATTTTTTCTTTTATTTATTAAATTGTGTATTATTTTAATAGTATTTCAAACATTGGTCAAAATTATAATCATTTGTTAAAATTAAATTCTTTTATAACTGCATTTTGAGAAATGATGCGAACAATTTCGAGAATGCCTGGGCACAAAAAATTGATATTTATTTAAAAAGTCATTATTGTCGGCATTGTTTCCCAAACTTATATAAACCTGTTTAAACGATTTCTTCATAGCTATATATATATATATATATATATATATATATATATATATATATAACATTAACGTTTTAAATTATCACTCAAAAATAGGCATTTCGTTTCGACACTATCTGTGTCTTATCTAGTGATGAGGTTTATTTCAAACTGAAGAGTAATGTTGATTTGGAACTTACAATGCAAAATCTCCAACTTGAAATAAACCTCATCACTTGATAAGACAGATAATGTCGAAACAAAATGGCTATATTTATAGTTTTATTATAGCATATCTATTTTAAATATTCCAAATATGTATTATTCACTACAGACTGTGTTAAGCATTTTCGAAAAATAGTGTTTCTTTGGATACGTAATTTTATTCCATCCATACATACATTATACACTCCACCCACGTCTACTGAACAGGTGTAGAAGTTCATCCCTTGTTCCCTGTTTAGGATGTGGTTTCCGGCTTTCTCTTTTCCCATATATTCACTCTTTTCTTTCATTTTTTTTCCTGAATTGGAGTAGATAGACTAAACTATCGCCTGGTTCACACTACCACTCACGTCTATTGAACAGGTGTAGAGGATCATCGCTTGTTCCCTGGTTATGATGTGGTTCCCGGATTTCTCTTTTCCAATCTTTTCATTCTTACGTAGCCCCCTGCGCTTCAGTGGCATTACCGCCTTGCTTGGGGTGATATGATTAAAAAAAATATAGATAGATAGATAGATAGATAGATAGATGCTTCTGTGTGTGTAATGGGCATTTCGATGTAAGTAAAAATCTATCTTCAGTTCAGTCAGTTATGTGTTATGCGTGATACACGTTTTTGGCGATAAAGTCTCAAAAGTGGCATGACTGAATAGGTAGAAGATCTTCTTGCAGTGTTTTGACATTACTTTCTGAGATATAATGGTTGCTAATCAAATCTATATAACCCGATTTGTCTTCAAATTTAACCCAAAACTGGAGAAAGAAGTGATAGATCCATACGTTTCCCAAGGGCATTTAAGAGTATGTGAATGTGACGAATTCAGTTGAAGTTCGAAATCGGCTCTCCGATTTCTCGTCCCGAGCCGATACTAGGTATTGTTTAAATACATTGGAATCACGACGTTTTTTTCTTTTATCAGCAACTTTCCGCCATTTTATGAAAAACAACAATTTGAATACTGGCAGTGCTGCGCTCGATTTATTATTACTGTTAGAGATACAGTACATGTATGCAACAAAGAACGTAATGGTTTAAATTTCTTGTAACTTGATGATTTTATAATTATAACATAGTGATTTCAAAGGGTATTAATATAATCTGGAGACTATTTATTTGAAACAATATATTTCAAGCAGTAAAACCCATGGGCTATTAAAGAAAGTAGTGATAATTACATCGGGCACTTAAACAATATATTTACTTGCTGTGTATACGTTGGTTAATTAGACAATGTATCAAATTAAACTTTTCACAACGAACCAGACTACACACACAAACACACACACACACACACAGGTGCGCATATACACATAACGTATTTCATTTCAAGGAATGCAACTGAGACGTATTGTGATACTAAAAGAAAAGAGAATGAAATAATATATTTAGAAAGAACCGAAAACTCCTTTTTATGAACTTTGATAGAAGAATAATATGCACCTTCGGGTAAAATACAAATATGCATGCTCTTTGTGAAACTGTCATTACAACTAGGGAACGGACATTCCAATACTGCCAGAAGGTGAATATTTTTCTAACAATGTTTTGAATATTACGGACGGTAACTGAAAAAATATTATTCAGATTAATAAATAAATAAAAACAGATGATCTGCTTAAATATGTCTGTACATTAAAAATAATGTTTAAGCAAGTAATTAAAATATTTCGTATCTGTTTATGTTAGCAAACGCAACTGAGTAGATGTGTACATATACAGTTTCGGGAAGAATCTATATAATGCTATTCGATATTTGTTTGATCAGGTGGTTCTGCGGGAGGTCAAGACATGTTAGATATAATGATAGTTTTCCCTAGGGGAACATGGTTAAACTCTGCTTGAGGTTTCACTTTTTCTAAAAAAAATACGCGATTATTCTGGAGGATGGAGGTAATAAATAAATATATATTTTTAATGAATAAATTAAAAAGACTATTAAAATAGAAATAGGTTTAAATCTGTTGAAATACTATATTGAAAAGATGTCTGATCAATAAATGAAAAACCTCTTATATATGTATATATGTATATGTATATATATATATATATATATATATATATGTGCGTGTGTGTGTGTGTATAAACATGCGGTGTAGATATAAAAGAATCCAAAGGAGCATCCTGTACATAAAATGGTATGGTAACTCTCTAGGAGACCTCTAAATATAAATCTCTCTCACTCTAGAGAGAGAGAGAGAGAGAGAGAGAGAGAGAGAGAGAGAGAGAGCAAATATATATAAAAATTAAAGCAGACACATTATACCATGGTTAAGCGGAAGTATGGCCTATTTCGGGCGAACATCACCGGCTTCTGGTAAAGCATGGAATAACGTGTCTGTCATCATTTTTACAAATATATATATATATATATATATATATATATATATATATATATAAGATTACCAAATTCTACATAATTACAAGAGTCAGTTCAAACCAAAACATGAGATACTGAAGACATATATGACACAAACCTGACCAGCTTTCACTTTCTTTTCTCATCGCGTCATTGTTTTCGAGCTCTTTTGCCTAGACCTAGATTCAACATTGCGCAAGCTCACCAGAATATTCCTATTATGGGAACCAATAAGGCTGTCCATATTCGGGGTGCAAGAATCAATAATTTTAAAGGTGTACCTATTAAAAATCTTCCGTAGAGGGTTACTGTTATTAAAATTTTTGTCTATTAACTTGAGAAAATATTTACCAATATTGATGTTAGTTAGTTTTCAATAAGGGGAGGGGGGTTAAACCAAATTATCTTTCTTTTTCAACAGTTTCTTTTCCAACAGTTTCCTTTATTTTTATTTTTGGATGATTCGGAGTCTATTGTAGGTTTATTATATGTTAACTTGTGATATAAGATATCACAACAGATATAAGAACAAGTTATATATAGCAAACATAAGAACAAGTGAATGGCGCCTGACATACCTCGAAATATATGGTTAAACAAAACACAGTGACATCCTGCCCTCATCATAGCTAGATCTGACAAAAGGAATTGAGATTGACAAGTTCCTGTCTCGATTTTATCGTCCCCGTTACTGTAAACATTCGTTTAATTAACGCTTCCCGAGTGAAGCCAAAATGTCTCTGTTGCCCAGATTAAAGACGCTCACAGAATTTTAGGAACGCATTCGGAAAAATGTTATGCTTGACTAAACACCTATAACTCCCCCGCTTCCGAAGGGTAAAAACGAACATTTGAAAGAAAAAAATACGAATACTTCTTTCAACCACGCACCGAAAAACAAATTTTACAAGGAAGTAATTTTTTTATAGAAAATCGTTTAGAAAATCAGATTTTTTATGTTTTCTTATGATTGATGAGATGGAGGTTGTAGTCAAACTGTAGAAAGCAACTACGAATTTATGAACCCCTAATCAATTGCAAAAAAGCAATAAAAATTGCATATCATTGTTTTAACACGGCTCAAAATTTAATAAAAGTTTTATCCTCAAAAGGTTTATACTATTATTAAGATATATATATATATATATATATATATATGGAACGAGAAATCGGGGAGCCAGGCTCGAATTCCAGTTGAATTCCTTGCATTCACTTACTCACAAATACCTTTGGGAAGGTATTACTCCGTCTCTTCTCTCCAGTTATGTGTTAAATAATAGGACAAATTGGGTTCTATGGCTTTGGCTGGCAACCAGTCTTCAGCAGAAAGCAATGCCAACCTACTGCGGGAAAATCTTCTGCCCAGTCTATCATGACACATTCGCAACATGATCGTCCAAAGCGTGTGTCACGTATGGCAGTTAACAGACTGATATTTATAGTGTGTGGGTGTGCAGAGAATTTGTGTTTTTGTTTCTGATCCTATGTGCGTGTGTGCGCTTGTCTGTATATTCACGTGTACTTATGTGAGAATGTATATATATATATATATATATATATATATATATATATATATATGTGTGTGTGTGTGTGTGTGTGTGTGTGTGTGTGTGTGTGTGTGTGTGTGTGTGTGTATCTGTGCTTTGTTTGAATCTGTGTGTGCTTGTGTATGAGTTCAGTCGCGCTTTTCTGTGAATAAATCTTTCCTTTTATTATATAACTGCTGTACTTTCATTTGATATCCCTGTTTTAAAAATGTAGATAAAATAATTCCAGGTTCGAAGATTACGAACCATGCTATAGAAAATAAGTTTTCAACAACATTATATAAGCTATATTGTCTCACCTGTGCTTAGAGATATCAAGAGAAAAAATGAGAACGACAAGAAACAGTGCCAAGTAGAAGTCCATGATCGCCTATGTCCTGAGGAGACACGGAACGGGAAGACGAAGAAGTTTCAGTAACAGTTATACTGAAAGATATCTAATATATGTCTACAAAATCATGTGTTCCTGCCCAATAAAAGGTTTTCGAATATTACTATATAATATCGGATGTACATAAATTATTGACATATATATATGTGTGTTTTTATGTAATACTTTCTCTTATATTTTTAATATTATTAAACATTAACTGAATTTTTCTCACATAGAGATACAGTCAATCTCTTCTATTTTGTATTCTAATTTAAAATATTTTGAAATACATCCATTCTTGTCGAATTATCAAAGCTTTATTATTTGTGAGGTTGTAAACCTTTTTATTAATGATCATATATTTTCCACTTGTTCCATTGATTTTTGAAATATTTGTAATTATATTTACTTTTAATCTAAGCTGCATGAATAACTTTCTATCAACTGCACGCAGGCGCAAAGATATCCTTGTCTTATTTCCTGTTAGACTGGAGAGAGATGGCAGTAAATTATAACTGTCACTTCGCCTTGAAATGTACCGACGTCTGGAACAATAATGCCACGATTGAGACCGCCAATTTTTCGCTCCACTTGGTGAATTGTTACTGAAACCTGATCGGAATCGGTCAATGATTATACAAAAGAAAATTTGAAAAGTAAACTACAGAGCGAAATTCTCTAATACTTTTCAGAGTTGTCTCATTCAAATGTTCTTTGTTTTGTATTTTCTGGGTTAAATATTGATTTGCTCGAAATAAATTCTAATAATGTTATGTCTAGTAAAACGTAAATTTAAAAAAAATTATAATCTACTAATATGATTTGTATAATTTCCATGATGAATAAAGCTTTCGTATATTAATCTTTTTGGTGTATTCTCTATTAGGAAATAATAGATTGATTGAATTTTACCATTATCACACTTTTTTGTTTATTTAAAGACAGAAGCGGATGTGTGTTGTGGTACAGGGAATATCAGCTCGGAATAGAATTCGGAGTGCCGGGTTCGAATTCCAGTAAATTACTTGTATTAACTTACACGCAAATACGCTTGGGAAATGTATGAAGCCGTCTCTTCCCTCTAGCTATAGATTAATAATAGGACAGATTGGTTTCTATAGACCTGGTTGGTAATCAGTCTATCACAGTATGTAATGGCAACCTAATTCAGGAATAACATCTGCTCAGTTATTTTTCAAGACATGATCACCCAAGCGTGTATCACGTATGACACTTGACTGACTGAAAGCTGAAAACATTTTTAGCTTCTAAGTATATTTGGGATATAATAATAATTTAGTGATACAAGTCTTACTAATTAACCTATAGTTGAGTGTAGAAGAAATGGATCAGTTCCTTTCCCAAGGGTATTCGTGCATAATTAAATATAAATAACCCAACTGTAATTTGGACGCCGCTATCAGATTTCTAAATTTGAGCATTTATTTATAAAACATCCACACATCCAAGAGTACAACACATGATATTCACAAGAAATCACTTATCAATATACTAACCAGAGCCGACATTTCTTAATTTCGCTGATCATACAGGACCTATCTTTCAATGTGAAGTGGCTTCAATCTATAAGAAAAGCTCTCAAAAATCTATTAGGTTTTGGAATTCTTCTTCCGAGCACATAAATTTACACATTACTTCTCCTTTTTATCAGCTGCCCAGTAAGAAATTTTGTCCTAATGATTATCAATACGTGAGAAAATTTATGATTTAACTGTATGATTATTTGGGCATATAATAAACAAATATGGTATTGTAAAACTAAAGTAGTTTCATGAATGTAAGAAAAAAGATGCAAGAAGTGCTGATTATGAAAATAGAGTCGAAAAGTTACGGTTGCAAGTTTTTCAATTTGAGATTTTCAGAATAATATTTAAGTGGCTGAGATAAACATAAACAAATATGAAAACTCAGAGAGAGGTGTTCGCGGTAGATTACTGAAAATTTAAAATATCTTTTAAATTCTATGTTATTATCGGATTGAACTGAACTGTAATATCCTAACAGATTTGAAAATGATAAAGCATGTCTTTAAGGGGGAAAGAAATTATCAAATATGGATAAACATACTTAAGAATCTAAATCGTGTATAAGACTTTTAAAAAATGTACAGAAAAATAAGACAATGATGAGCAAATGATGTAAAATTTAAAAATACACACGCATAGAAACAACGTTTTAAATGCAAGAAGATTTAAATGAACAGGTAAAAATATCAAATGCTCTGGTATATGGAAAAAATGAGTAAGCATATTGAAAGTTTTTAACCCGAAGATATATTAATTTAAGGAGTTTTATATCTGCAAATAAAATATAAAAATAGCGAAAAATAAAACAGAATGTCAATTAATCGCAAGTGTTTTTTAGACTAAAACGGAGTAACAAATCATATGTTTCTAAATCATTACAAATATTGCACTCAGAAATAAAAATATTAAATTAATTGCATACCAGCTGCGATAAGTACAGTGACATATAAACATTTTAATAGATATATTTACCAAAATTGGACAAAAATATATTAAAATAATAATGAATAAATATATGTTATATATATGAAACTGACTTAAACCACGGGCCTGATAAAACTACTAACACTGCCTGCAGAATATCCTGGTACATTATGGTGGTTTTCTTGTTTAAATTAGTGCATATTGCCATAATCGTTGCCTTCAATTTATCATCGGTGTTACAAAGAGTTTTCAAACTCTCTCATTCAACTGCGCCCAACCGATAAAAATTAAGAGTATTGCAGTATGTGGAGTTACGTTGTCAGATATTACAGTTTATGTGATCGCAGGAAATATCTTGTAGCCATTTCCTGATTGTGAAGTATGGTAAAGTGTTATGTTTATTGAGACAGTGTCTTGCAGCTGCCATAGTCTTGACCTAGTACAACCCTATGTCCTCAAGTATATTGATATTCGCCTCCGTGTTGGGTCTGAGACGCTCAGCACCCAACTCAAAAATTATTCCACCATCTGTTCCTTCATAGTGTATTATATTAGCTACCGTATCTTCATAATCACCAGTAGGCTCCTGCAACTCTTTCCGAATCAACTTCACTGTCCTTAGTTTGACAACTAAAATTTTGAAATATTCATACCAGATTTTCGGCGTGAATGCCAAGCAGTGCCAGCATGCCGTTACCAAATTTCTGGTGGAGTGGATTGCGTCATAGTGCAGTTTTTCTCACAGACAGTGCGCAACTCACCCAACCATACTGTACAGTCGACAAAACAAAAAATAAACACGCATGCGCAAAATTCAAAATATAAGATGGCGACAATTTCCCTATCGTAGCCTGTATTTGTATAAACAACACTTACAGGCTTATAAAACTCTACAATATTTTCAAGGTAAAATATCATGAGGGCATTTTTATAAGGTTAGCTTTCTTTTAATACTCAATAATGTAACATTAAATAATATTATGCAAAATAATGAATAATATCCCGGTAAAATTGAGCCAAATATATACTACTTATATGCGTAACATTTCTTCGGGAAAACATTCCTCTCTGGATAAAACGATTACGAATATCTATTAACCTGTACGGTCGTGCATGTGACTGCTGATTTCTCAGAGGAAATCCCGACTTTGGATAGTAGCTTCAATGTAGAAACCCTACGAAAATTCATAGCTTATTCACACCCCACCGACTGCAAGCATAGGTATGTTATCTGTTTTCTAGATTGCGTTATGAGGACATTAACCAACAAAAGAAATTCCCCACAAACTTTTGCTAATATATTGTATCTTTCAAATTTTATTTTAATCATCTTAGTTGACTCTTCCCACTACTCACAGGAAACAGAAACATTTAGTTTGAAAGTGAACTACTACATGAACGGTTCTGTTGTGGGATATAGCTTTCTCTATTATAAAAAACTTGACTTGAATATACATATACTCCTGCCATAGCAGGATATGTCAGTTACAGTAGTAGTACCGTAAAGGTCTTTAAATTGCCGAACAATACCAAAGTTACACAGAGAATACCGCGTCCATAGACATAGTAGCTTTAAGCTCCACTCAGCCAGAATAGTATCATACGGATATACTAATTCCAACACAGCTTGACTTCAATGAGTTATATATATATATATATATATATATATATATATATATTTCCTAATTGTATTTCTTGATTACTAACCTGCGTTCTATTTGTATCTTTCATTTGATATAACCTTTTTTTTCTATCTTAAATACATTTTTTGTTATTTACTATTTTGTATGGTTCCTCAGTCGGAATCCACATTAACTTGCCGACGAAGACACGAACTCACGTATACACCACACCAACTTGGCAACAAAAATTCGAACACGAATCGCCATAATAAATTGGCCACAAAGATTCGAACTCGTGTATACCTCACAACAACTTAACGACGAAGATTTCCAACACATGTACGAAACAACAATTTAGAAAGAAACATTCTAACGCGAGTCGACACAACAACTTTGACGAAGGTTTCGAAGTAGCACACACAACAACTACTTAACGACAAAGTATTCGAACTTAACGACGAAGAATTCGAATTCAGATCTAACAGAACAATTTGCCGACTGAAATTCGAGAGTCACGACAAAACTTGAAACAACTCATACAGAACAACGAAAAAAACGTATAGTGCCACACAAGTCGACCACAAACATTTTGACAACACTCGTGCAGAAAATCTGCTTGTATAACAACTTTGGAACGACAAGAGTGAAAAAGAAAAAAATGCAAAAAGGAATTTGAAAGTCACAACAGGAAAATTTTTTCACAAAATTTGTTTTAAATGATTATATTGAAAAAAAGCAATAGTAAAAAAGTGAAACCCCTCATGGAACCAAAGTAACAAACCATGGATGACTTCTCCAAAAGAAATAATCAAAATCATAAAAAAAGTGAAGAAAGACAATTTGAGAAAAACCAATTGGAAATTCAAATGGCAAATAAAGAAAAACAAATGGAAATTCAAATAATGAACAAAGAACAGCAATTACACTCTCAAGAACTATTAGTAAACTTGACAATCAACAGACAAGAAAGGAACACGGAAAAGACGCGTCACCGTGTGGGATATGATAGAGACATTTAAGTACTCTTTTGATGCTGACAAAAATTTCGGATACTATTACAGATTCCATGAAGACATTTTTAATATTGATTGTCAAAACTGGACAGAAAAGAAATAGTTAAGGCAGTTCCTCAAGAAATTAGGTGCGGAGGAATATTCAAAATTTGTAGACTATATTCAGCCAAAGAAAACAAACGACTTAACGTTCGACGAGGCAGTGACATGCCCAAAGATTTAACTATTTCATAAAAGGAGGAAATGTCTCAATATCGTAAAAGGTGAAATCGAGAACTATTCATCAACAAGCATTGTGAAAACTTTAAATTAGCTGAGCTATCTCCACCAAATTTAAATGCATTATATTTGTTCAATGATTAGTCGCTGCTAAGGACAGAGAAATGAGGAAAAGAATGCTTAGCACACTTTAAAATGAACTGGGTTACTAATGGTTTAATCTCGTACACCAAACTTCTGCATCTACTCTGTGCTTCCTAGATCTTCTGTTTTTCATAACATATATTTTCATATAAAACTGTCAGAGGTTTGCCAAAAACTATCAGAGGTTTGAAAAAAATGCCTACGTATTAAAAATAAACGGTACAGATATTGAAGAATCAGGAGTCGCGCATACTCGTAAGTTAAATAAAAATTCACGTTTTATACCCTCCCCAAATTAAAACAAAAAATTAATGACAAAATTACAAAATATAAGACAACCAGTGACAGAAAACAAATGACAAACAACCCTCCCCCATTTGCATGTTACAGACATGGTGGATTGCACTGGGATAAAGATTATCGGTTCAAATACAAAAGCTGTCTAGCGTGTGGAATGATGGGACACAAGGCAGTTCTGTGCAGAAACAAAGGACAGTCTAGTTAGGTAAGATCTACTAGAGTGAACTATGAAAACAAGCAAAAAATGAAGAAATATATAGAACTTGAAATATTAAATAAGAAGCCCAAACTACAATTAGATTCAGGTACGGACTTAAAGATAATATAACTACAAATATGGAGTAATCTGAAAAGGCCGACCGTGATTCACACACAATAAATTGCTAAATCTGTCACAAGAAAACGGATCAATTTCGAAGGTGAAATCATCGTGAATGTGAAATTTCATGGTAAAACCATAAAATGAAAAACATACGTTATGAAAAACACAGAAATTCTAGTAAGCACAGACTAGAAGCGGAAGTTTGATGTATGAGATTAACCCATTAGTTCTTGTAAAAAATACAGTGCAAGAAATCAGAAGCTGCGACTTTGAAAGAAAGAAGTAAACAAACCAGTTCTAGAGGTATTCTCAAGCGGGCTAGGAGGATGTAACAAATTCGTAGCAAATATTGAGCAGAATGCACAACCAGTATTTATTACACCCTTAGTTACAAAAAGATCATTCAAGCCTGGTGAACTAGTTTACTTCAGAATGTTAAAAATCAATATGGCATAATGGGAAACTGGAACAATAATAAGCAGACTAGTATATGTTATGTACACAATACAAGGAGAGAAATTTACCTATATGAGACATATAAACCATATACAGAAAAGAAGGATTGATGAACCAAGCTCGTCAACCTCACAAAACGATGACGCGATGTAATAAAATCTTTGAAGCTTTTGAGATTCAGAGAACTCAGGTAATTACAGAAATTAGAAGAACTAGCAGAAAACGAAAATTTACGGAACCAATAATCAGAGATTCCAACCGGAAAAAATATTAATTCCCCGAAAAAAAGAAGATATGGAGGGGACGTTGAGGGATCTCCCATTTTTCTATGATAATGGACTCGACTTGAGTATACATATACTCCTGGTATAGTGAGATACGTCCATTACAGTACGCGTACCGTAGAGGTCCGTAAGATACCAAAGTTACACAGAGCATACCACATCCATAGTCATAGTAGCTCTGAGCCCCACTCAGCCAGAATAGTATTATACGGATATACTACTTCTAGCACAGCTTCACTTGAAAGACTTGTATACCTTCCTTATCTGGATTACTAACCTGTTGTATATTTACGTTTAATATAACCAATTTTTCTATCTCAAATACCTGTTTGTTGTTAATTATTTTGTGTGGTTTCTAACCCGGAATCCACAATGAGTTCAAAATCAAAAATATACAATCTTATCTAAATTGGAGGCAGTAGAAACAAAAATCATATTCAAAATCATGGATTTGCTCTAAATTTTAAGATACGATACTCGTGTTATATGTATATTTTATCATAATTGCTGTCTTTGTCAGATTATTAACTATTCTCCTAATAAACTAATTGTTAGTCTCATTTCCACTGTAGTTTTCACATATTTATCTAACTTGTGAAAATTTTCCTCGAATGTCTAAACAAATCTGGTAAATTTTGCTATGTGTTGCGTAATTTGATTTGTGAACTTTGCAATGATAATGTCTCATTATGGACTTTACTCTTTACCTTATAAATTGGTTGGATTCTTTTTACATAATTGGAACAAAATGCCTTTTCATTACACCAGCAGGCTATCTCGTTTCAGTGAGAGTAATGTTTGGATAGTATAGATTTATCCTGAAATATCCTCTAATTACAGTCATTCGTTAGAACTTGAGAACTCTGTTTCCATATATGTTGAGAAATGTCTTTGGTTAAATCTTGAGAACGTTCTTTGGATATATCTTGAGAACGTTCTTTTGTTAGATCTTGAGAACGTTCCAAACACCTCAGCAATGATAGACACTAGAGTTACTTTCATGTTCACGTAAGTTTTTCCGTTCCCACGCTAGTTCGGAATAATTGTCTTTTTATTTCAGTTTCTGCAATTTATTTTAGTCGGCACACACTTACATTGAATCACCGAGTTTGTCATCCTCTCTTTTTATTCCTTTTCTCATATTTGGTAGGCACTAATGAGTCGTGAGCAGAATCGCAAAGGTGTGTGTGTGTGGAGGTTGCGTATGGGCAATTGATAGTACAATGCAGATCTTCTTGATGTTGACGATTGAACTCGAAAGCCTCGCCGCCCACCGGATAGTCCTACGCCATGTTCACCTATTTGTAAATGTTTTCCGGGTCTCATGTTCGATGTTGGCTTGTATCATTAATCGTTTCAACGAATATATTCCGTTGCGCTAAAATACAAATATATCATACAGGAAATATTTCTTTAACTAATAAAGTATGGTCTATAGTATTAATCATAATTTCAAATGAATTACATATTACAATATTATATAAATTTATAATATATATAAACGTAGATTTATAGAAATTCGTTCAGATCATATAGTTTTTAATTCGCAGTCGAATACTTCTACTACATCGATACAATTATATTTTAATTCAACAAGCATATTTTGGTCTTACGTATTTATCTGTCTCCCAAAATGTTTTCACCGTATTTTGACTGTCATGGTTTTAATATGATTTTTATTATAGATTAGATGTGCCTGGCCTTTGAACATATTACTCTTTCATCGGATGTTTTTTTTTAATCAGGTTCATTTTTTTCACAAACGATTAGTGTATTGAAATGTTAATATCCTTGCATTTTGGTTATGTTCAGCAACTTGTTTTGATAATTTCGCTTCTGTGTTCTAATACGTTTTTAGTTGTATTGCAAACTAAATTTCTTGTAATGATAGATTTCAGAAGCTCCTTGTTCGATTCAAAATATACTTGATTAAAACACATCACAATTTTTAACCGTGGCATGTTTACCTTTTTATATTTTTCCAAACTGGTAGTAGATATTTATGTTTAGTCAGTAACTTCATTTGACAACGATAGCTTTTCCGTCTGTCGTTCATACAATTATGTTTATTTAGTTTTGCTCCCAGTATTATTATAAATTTTACTAGATATTTTTGTATGAGCATCACCATAATAAAATATTTCAAATTCCACTCTACTGATCTGACTAAAGGAAGTTTAGTTTAAAAATTTAACATGCATCAAACATTTGACTTTCATCAAATTTTTACTCCAATAAAAACTGATTTTTCGTGCATATACTTTATTTGAAAGATCGAAATATTCTATCATATTTTCCAAATTATTTTGATAAAGTGATTATTACTTTACTCAATTTGTAAGCGAATCTTATATTTTGTAATTTTTGCTTAACTTCTCTCGACGAAAGTAGTTGATATTAAGAACGAATATGGGTTTTTAGTTACTTAGAATTATTCTTTCTATAGCCTGGTATTCTTTCTGAAGCTAAAACAGTCAAGCGTGACACAATGTGTAACGGTTACTTGGAATGAGGACGTAAAAAATTTAATTTATTTATTGACTTTATTTTATTTATCAGTTAGTTTTATTTTAGTTTTATATTAAAGATATAATGTATACGCCCATTATTTATATAATATGCACTTGAGTATATAGTCTTCTGTGTGGAATAATATTTTATTTATTGTGTGGTTTTCATTTTGTATAATAATAGCTTCTAATGTTCCGGGTTTTTCTGGCATTGGATTCTGTAGTTTATTTTTATGTTATCGAGTAATGATTGTTGAGTAGTATGCTAGCCACACTTGACGTTTAGATCTTATTCACTAATGTAATAATCAAAGAATCAATGAACATTTTCCTGCAGATCCTAAGCAATTCTCTTCGTACTCACCATCTAAATGTAGATTAAAATAATCTATCATGCAGGAGACAAGTGCCTGTTCCCCACTATATGACAGCATTGATACACAAACAGACGGTATAGATAGTAGACAGAATCTATATTCTATATTTGTCGTATAGAAAACATATCCTTCAATAATTCCATCAAGCTCCTCTTACATACAGAAGATATATTGATGATATATCCGTATATTCAAACACCTTTGAAAAAGAACACGAAAAAAATATTTCGGTATAACTGTCCGACACTTTAATTACGAAATCAATATTGGCATCGAACACCCTTTCTTTGACGTATTGTTTCGTGCCTATAAACATAAAATCAATAACTCTATACACAAATGATTACCGCCTCTACAAACAAACAAACAAAAATCACCAGAAAATAATATTTTTAGCTAACTACAATAATGAACATTCTGTCACATGTAAAACAACTGTTTTATATAAAAAAATGATTTTTCCAAACCGAAGTACTTCTTCAAACATTTTCCTCTATAATGAATTTAGTTATATTAAACGCCAAATCAACAATAACTATAAGAAAAATAAACTCACTATTAACATAGTCTATCCTAACCAGACACACCATAATTATAAACAGGATAAAAACTCAATAAAAAACCTGATTCCTCATTATATATCACGCAATGATACAAAGAAATACCTATGATATACAGGATGTTACTAACGTCTAAAAACATAGAAAATTTTATTAACGAAATTGTTTCACATTCATACATTAACCACAGTTATATTCAAAAGAAGAACTAGTCTGTTACCTCAGTGGGCGGGAAGGATCGTCATATTGAAATATAGAGGAATCCAAGGCACATAATCCCAGTAGGGATTTACTTGGCTTTTTCTATCTGTTAAAACATAGTGACACACTCTATAAAAATTGAAATCATTTAACTTAATTTTTAACAAAAAACACCGGATCTCAAAAAATTATCCTATATAAAAAATGTTGTATATGTATTCTTTGTATAACTATATATAAGTATTGTAGATACAGAAAACTGTATCTATATACTTCTTCTTCTTCTATGTGCCCTGTCCCTTCAGGACGTAGGCGATCATGGATCTCCACGTCTCCCTATCCCTTGTGGCTCTTAGTATGTTTGCTCCTGTTGCTCCTGGCAACCCCCGTTCCGTCATCCACCTGATCAGACTCTGCAGATATGTTATCCGCTGCCTTCCTCTCTCTCTCCTTCCTTCTATCTGACCAGTCAGTATCAGGTTCTCCAGGCTCTCCTTCCTCATTGCATGTCCCAGGAACTTCAGTTGTCTCTTCCTGATGCTCAGCATCAATTTCCTTTTTGTTGCCATTCTTTCTAACACTTCGTCGTTGCTTGTATGTTCAGTCCACGATATCCGTAGCATCCTTCTGTAGAGCCACATTTCGGCCGCTTCCAGTTTTTTCCTCATTTTCGATGATATTGTCCAGCATTCACAGCCGTACTGAAGAACTGACATCACGTAGCAGTCTAGCACTCTTTTCTTCGTTTCTATTGAGATCTTCCTGTGTGTTAGTATTTTGCTCATCTTCTGGAACGCGTCCTTTGCCATGCCAATTCGCCTTCGGATCTCCTTGTCGCACTTTCCATCTCCTGTTAGAACACTTCCTAGGTACTTAAATTCTTGGACTTGTTTGATTCTGTTATCCCCCACCTGTATTTGGCATTTTGGGTTGTATCTTTTGCTCATGACCATGCATTCAGTTTTCTTAAAGTTTATTTGTAGTCCCTTCTTGTCACTCTCCACTGCTACTTTCTGTATGAGATCTTGCAGTTTCCTTTCCGTGTCCGCAATCAGTACTGTATCGTCCGCGTATTTTATGTTGTTCAGGTTGTGGCCTCCAATAATAAATCCTGGTGTGTCATCTAGGGTCCTCAAAATATTCTCGCTGTATAGGTTGAATAAATCCGGTGAAAAGACACATCCTTGTCTTACGCCTTTTTCTATCTTTGTGTATCTACTGAGGTCGTTACCTGTCCGTATGCAGGCCGTTTGCTGCCAGTAGAGATTCTTGATTATTCTTATATCTTTGCCGAAAATGTCGAGGTTGCCTATCATTTCCATTTACTTATCTTCAAAAACATTTAATACTGACATCGGCAAGTGTACCCCACACTCTCTAGTAGACTGGCCCGTCATATGTCGAAACCCAATGCAATCTATGCCCACATTGAACAGCACATCAAGAGCCACGAAAATAAAACTGTCACTATCAGAGCAATATTGATGGATAATACCAAAATATTAGACAACACCCAATGCAAGCAACTTTCAAAATCTTCTACGTTATTATTATACAAAAGAAACAGACCCGCATGAAATAAATATCATTCAATACTTTATACATCATCACTTTTGCTTTCTTTGTCTCCGAATATATATGATATTGTGTTTCTATTTGTACGTATATTTATGCGCGAGTGTTTATGTGTGTTATAAAATTATGCATAACGAAATATATGATCAACATTATTGCATTGTTTTTAAAACGTATTTTGATCCGACTTGATTCGACGTGTTTAAAAACAAATTCTTATTGCAGGTCGCAAATGACTGTGTGTGTAAATCTTCTTTTCGACAATGACACAAACATCTGCTTTAAGAAGACTACGGAAAACATGATTGATGAATAACAGTGTTGTTTGCCATAGATTTCATCCACGTTGCTAAAGTCACTAGTGGGTTGTTAAAGTAGAGAAAAGCGGAAAGCAGCTGTAGAAATTCTTTGAGTGCTGAATGTCGAAAACATCCAAATAATTCGTAGTGTTTCGAGACGTTATTTGTGACTCCCAATTTCTTTTAAACACTTTTCTAGACGCCATTAATTCATAAGGAATACGATGTTCAACTGATGAATGTGATCGTTGAAGAAAACACAAATGCTACAGTTAAAAGGGCAAAACAAGGGAAATGGAAGAAATGATCAAAAGTGATTAGACGAAAATGAGAGTTACGAAGTCAAGATTTACAAAGTGTCTTGTTCAAAGAGAAATTCCTACACAGAAAAAGAAATAATGAATACGCGGAAAGAGAGAATAAGTGAAACGGAAAGAAGCAAAAAAAAAAGGCGAGAAAAATATAACTGAATATATAATGACAAGTAACTATAAGATAATAATAATAATCATAATAATAATAATAATAATAATAATAATAATCAGTAAAATGAATGAGAAAAACAAGATAATATATAAATGTGCGAAGAAAAGCTAAAACTAGTAAATAAATAAATAAGTAAATAATAATAATAATAATAATAATAATAATAATAGTTATAATAATAATAATAATAATAATAATAATAATAATAATAATAATAATAATAATAATAACAACAACAAATTAAAGTAAAGTAAAGTTATTAAATTAAAGTAATGGAGAATTTATTATGCGCGATAAAACTATGAATAAATGAATAAAGAAAAATGCGCAAAAATAATGACAATAAATAAATGAAAAAACAATAACAATAATAAAATAATAATAATAATTAATAAAATAAAAACGAAATAAAATGTGTGATAAAAATGAATGAGAAAAACAAGATAATATACAAATGTGCGAAGAAAAGTTAAAACTAATAAATAAATAAATAAGTAAATAATAATAATAATAATAATAATAATAATAATAATAATAATAATAATAATAGAAATGAATGAAACATAAAACAATAATGTTAATTAAACATATATAAATAAAATGAATGAAGAAGATTAATGAAATAGTAAATAAATAAATAAAAATAAATATATCTAAACTAGAAAATATGACAATATAGTAATATACTATAATATACATAGTTTAAATTGTGTCTATTCATGTAGCATGTTTCATATCAGGTCTATAATCGCCAACAATTTTAGGGAGTTTTAAAGAGTTCTGTTCAGCATTATTAGAAGTAATGAGTTTATTAAGCTTTGATTTTAGTTGGTTGGTCGGGATCTTGTTGATTGTTTTAAGATTCATGTGATCATAGAATATGTGGTCGAGTGTTTTGTTGCATTTGAATTTGTTTAGGATGACGAAACTTTTATTTTTAGTTGTTTAGAAAGTATTTTTGAGAAATTACTGCCTTTATCATGCCAATCTTTGAATGCCTTAAGTAATCTTTAAATTCTGGTGTTGTTTCTATTAGTTTTCATCCTTGAGTTTATCTCTGTGTTGGTATAACGTCTCAATTTCTGTTTTTTTTAAGTCGCTTGTACTTACGGTATACGTGACAGTTAGGTCCAAGTTTGAGGTTTATAATTTTGAGCCAGTATTGAGCTTCAGATTTATTGGTAATTTCCGTGAGTCTATGCACAATTCCCTCTAGTTGGTCCGGGGTAGTTATATCTTTTATTTTATTGTAGATGGTCTATGTGTTGCTGTTAAGGGTGTTCAATTTTTCTTTGGCTAGTTGCCTTCTCACAAGGCTACTTTTATAATTCCACATGTTGATAGTTTGGTGGGCTGCTGGATCATGTAGTTTAAATTCTGTGTATTTAGGTTGCATTTTTCCTTTGATGCATATTCATTCAATAATACGAAGTTTCGACAAATATTCTCGAATGCCTAGAAACGATTGGTTATCTCAATGGTTTTCCATACTTAATACGTCTCACTTCCGTTCTTGCGTGGTCATGCCAGACGCCACATGCTGTAGTGCAATTTTCGCTTCCAGCACGCACGCACGTGTTCGCCAATCTTCCCTACAAACAAAATAGATGACTACTACTATCTTACGTCCGTGAACTGCTTAATACACCCAATACAATTGTAATCTTAGATTGCTTTTTTACCCATCCGATTGCTTTTTACCCAGGATTGAAACGCGACCGAATTTGTGTCCGTCGACGATTCTATCTCTGAGTTATGGGCGCTCGGTAGAAGGAGGCAGACTTTTTTAGCGTATGATGCATTAGGGCTCTAATTCCTTACTGAATGAGTGATGCGTAGATGCTAGAGTAGCTACTGTTTTTTCATTGTCTACAATTTTTCCAGAGTGCTCAATCAGGGTGTAGAGCGTAAATAGTCATGCGTAGACAGATCTGTTTCGCTGTAGCACAGCTCATCAATACGGTTAGACATCCAATTGCTTTTAGCAAAGGATTGAAACACGACAAAATTGGCGTCAGTCGGCGAGTCTACCTCTGAGCCATTATTAGTATAAGTAATAGTATTAGTTCCTTTATTCATTTTCATTTTTGTATTATATATATATATATATATATATATATATATATATATATGATACAAAAATGAAAATGAATAAAGGAACTAATACTATTACAAATACTAGTAATAATAATGATGATGACGATAGTAATGATAATGATGCCGATACTAAGTAACATAAAAAATAAAAACGAGAAAATTACGATGCGCCAAAAAAGAAAAAAAATATTAAGTAGACAAGTCAACAGGTGGTGGTATTAGTAGTAGTAATTACGACAACAATAACAATAATAAAACGTGAATGAGAAGAAGTTGAAATAAAGATGTACCAATCAACAGTTTAATTTATTTCCCGTTTGTTTGCCGTATTACAGACTATTGGAAACCTATTTTTGTTACGCAAGATGTCTTACGTATACCTGACATGATTGTGACAGTGCAACTGGTAGAACTGCATGTAACAGCTTATGCGTTGAGAAATATTTATGTATAATTGCGAATAAAAGGCATAGGCATGATTATCATTACCCAGTAGAATTCGAAAGGATTTCTTATAATCAATCTTAATTACAAAACAAAAGTGCAATATGTTGCCCCTAGTACGTAAATTCATTATACACCTTTAATTTATGAAAATGTTAAGGTTATTGAGAAGTACGATTTGATCTGTAATGTATATGGATCTTGAGGATTAGTAAATAAATTGTTGAATTTTTTATGTGCATTATTGTTTAAATTGACATGCAGATATGTTCATCTAATAAAAATCGTAGAGAACAATGACATTATAATATGCAAATTTATAATTAACAAATGTTCAAATTTATTAGAATCAGAGTAATATATCTTAGCAAGGTATTGTAGTTAAACTTCAGCATTCATTTTATATGAGATCGTTACTGAAATTTCGGATGAAACAAAGATTAAGGTAGAGACTCTGAAAGGGAATATGGCACAACATGTGACTACCAGACAGATGCGAATTTACAGGAACATTGTTCAAAGCAGCGAAAATAATTTTGCAATTACTGGAACTGATTTTAAGTGCAAAACAAATCAGAAAACCTCAGTGGTTATACAGGGGAGATGAAATAATGATTGTGATAGTCGCAGTAGACACTCCCAAAATAATAGCCAGAGAAGTGATGCGTGAACGTGTCTTAATTGTGAGGGTAAAGTTGATATATTATGCATTGTATTAGGAAAAATAACTGAAATGGTCGTATAAGAGCAAAACAAAAATGTCTTTAACTTAAAATCATTACAACCGAAATTTTAACAAAGGATGTTGGAAAATGGCTATAGCTTATTTTTAAGTATGGTAGAGTTACATATTTAATGCACGAGTACATGTAAAAAAGCTGGAGAAAGAAACAATACAAAATACATCACAATCATTCTAATATTTTTTGAAGGACACGATACTAAAACAAACTTTGATTTGAATATTGCTGCCTCATACTGTCCAAGGTTCTTTGTATATTTAGAAATTCTAGATCAACCCAAAAAAATAATCAGATATATCATTGGTTCTGACCTGGCGTTTCGGCTTCAGACACATTCGTACTGCCATAATATAGCCTCTCTGTGTCTTTTCGATGAATACCTTCAGGGTTATGGTTCGGATAAACTCTTCATTATATTACCTAGAGTTTATGCAGTTTTAGCGCAGTATTTGATTGACGAAAGTTTTTTTTTCTATCCAAACTTTTATTATTTGATATAGCCAGAAGGTATATGCTAATAATTTTCTAAGTGCTTTTATCGAATTTTTCGCCTTAGGGATTATATTAAGGCTCCATGCTTTCTAGCCAACTTTGATCTTGAAATTGTAAATGCAATGTAAATCATAATCCACCGTTATCATGGCTAGACTTCTATTGTTCCTGCTCTTAATAATATATATCTCATTATTACTTCCTACACAGTAAGTACTTGTGTCATAGAGGCTTTAATGCCTTTCCTTTCATTTGGTGATATGATAAAAAATGCTGCTAAAAAGAATAAGGCAAAAGCCTTACTATTTCACCAAAGTCTAATCTTCTACCAGACCAAGAAGGTGGATAATATTTCCAGCAAGATGTTGATACTTGCCATGAGGAAAAGTGATTAAAATGTTGATAACGATATTCAAATTTAGTAAAACTAAACAAAACAAAGCAATGTTCTCAGTATAATTGAATCATTAAGAGCCACACAGAAATCTTTAAGATTTGGGGTCACTGCTAAGATGAATTGAAAAAAATCACCGATGAGCATATTTGGATTTTGATCTATTTAATACCACGTCAAACTGAGTCAGTCAGTTAAGTGCCATACGTGATAGACGCTTGGGCGATCATGTCTCTTTCATGACTGACTGGGCAGAAGGTTATCCCGCAGTAGGTTGCCATTGCTTTCTACGGTAGACTGGTTGCCGACCAAGGCTACAGAACCCAGTCTGTCCTGCTATTTAACCCATAACTGGAAGGAAGAGACGGATTAATACCTTTCCCAAGGGTATTTGCGCGTAAGTAAATACAATGGATTCAGCTGGAATTCGAACTCGGCTACACGGTTTCTCGTCCCGAGCCGATATCCACTGAGTAAATTATTCAAACCGAAAGAAGCGAAGTTAATTACCAACTTGTTTTGTTTTGTACCAAACTGGGCAGAAACATAGCAGCAGTAGCAGACGGTATTGTAACAGAGATACTGAGAGCCTTAAACAAAATTACAGAAATAATATATGAAATCTATAACAGTGGTGACATAAAGGAAGACATATGCAGATCGGTTATTATAGCACTGCCTAAAAAGGCTGGTGTGAAGGCATGAAAATTCAGCCTAATGAGGGATATATCAAATCTCAGCATCTGGATTCTACCGTACAGACCCGCAGTAGAATAAACCCAGAAACAGAACAAGAATAATGCCGGTTCGTCAAAGACACTGGCGCAAGAAACTCGATATTCATAATTATGTTATACAGAATGTTCATTACAAATACAGAAAGACGTGCGCCTATGGTTTTTAGACTAGGTGAAGCCGTTTGGCAAAGTATGCTACCAAGTATTGTTAGAGATTCTCAGCTACATCGACATATACAGCAAAAACACTAGAGTTATAAAGAACGTTTTCCTGACAGCAAACCATCTGCATTCCGGCACGAAAGCAATTCACCAGATATAAGAAAATTGTAATGAGTCTATGACAAGTATGTGCCTTCTCACCGGATCAGGGATACAATTCTGAGAGAGCTAAAATGCATACCAGGATTCGTCACTGGCAGCCAAAATCTAAAAAATATAAGATAAGCAGATGGTATAGTGCCGATAGCAGAAAAAGAAAATGAAAGTACAGGATTTTCTACAGTAAGTATCAATCGAAATAGAGACAAAAGAACTATATATGAACTACAAAAAACTGAACGCATGACAGTCAGAAAAAAGACGATCCCAAATTGTCAGCTACTGATCAGGGATACTAAAATCAAACAGTACCAGGGAATTGTTCTGACGCCAGACAGAAAGTGCGACAATGAGATCCAAAGACGCAATGCCATGGCCAAGGACATATTGGGAGACAGGAAGATTTCGTTGGTAACTAAGAAAAGTACTGGACTATTACATAATATTTTCCTCTCCTATATAATGAACGCTTGGCAATCTCCTCAAATTTGAAGAAAAACTTGAAGCAAATGGATGTTGAGGATGCTATAAAACAAACATGTGAGCAACAATGAGGATTTAGAGAAGATGCAAACGAAAAAGTAATATAATTGGTATAAGGAAGAGACAATTGAGATTTCTGGGATACGTGATCAGAAAGAAGATCTTGGAGAATTTGATACTCCAAAAACGGATAGTGAAAAAGAGAGTCGAGGAAACCATCAAAAGTCATTCTTGATGGGTTTGAGCAAATAGATGGCACAGCGTATTTTGGGATAAATACTAAGATAAAGTCCAGAGTGCTAAACCTTACACCATAGAACCAAGAAATAGGGGAAAGCAATGGATAACATATTTGAAGAACCTAATCAGGTGGATAACGGAACGAAGATTGCATGGTGTAACAGGAGAAGGCTTGCTCAGAGCCACCAGGGATAGGGAAACGTGGAAAGCCATGATCGCCTAAGTCCTGAAGGGAGAGTGCACATAGAAGAAGAAAACCAAGATAAAAAATCTAAAAAGCGACAAGTCTTTGGTTCAATCTGAAATGCATGATCGTCTACACCCTAAACGTACACGGCACATAAATTTATTTGTTCTTTCTGTAATAATGATTTTTTAACAGAATATTCTTTTTAATTTTGTGTTTGATAACATTTTCGCTGGTGAACAAATATATTTGCTTGTCCATGTTCTTTTTAGCTTCATTCTGAATAAAATTATATAAGATCCACGGAAATTCGCTTTATTATCTCCTGCTACTCAAATCTAATAAAAATGTACTCAAAAAAGCATACAGTTAATCACTCTCGAATGTGCGGTAAAAATTAAGAAAAGTAACTAAAATATCAATCTGAACTAAATGATTGCTGAAAATTATTTTCCGTATCTGCATTCATGTTTGCACCTTTCAAAACATTTCTTTATTTCTGGGCACCTAGATGTGGTGTAATGATTAGCAAGCTTGTCTCACTAGACCTTATTAATATCAATAGCGAATTCGATCTTCAGTTGGGTTCCTTTTGATTTGTCCTTTTGTCACGTCTAAGTGGAAGTTAGCATATCAACATTTAACTCTACTGTGATCGCATTCTGTTTCATAAAAGTTTAGCATTCACTTTTACCGTCAGTTGGTATTATGTTATGATATAGTATTTATTTTTACCATAGAATAATTTTTGGATATTTATAATTATTTGCGTCTTACTTCCGGTCACGAATATTCCATAACAGGAAGGTACAGAGGGAAAGTAATTTCTTTTCTAATAAAATTATTATTTTTTCTTTTAACAATAAAAAGAATAAATTATTTAAAATGGAATCACGATTTAAATCTTCACCCATAGTTTGATATATCAATTTTCTCGTCAAACATCGTGTTCGTTTTCGCAAAATATATATTTATCCAAATATATATATATGCAAATATATATTGTGCATAACACAAATTTTTAAGAGAGATAGGAGAACTTCTATACTAAAGTAATTTCCCTGTTTATTTCCTGAAAAAAATACATTTTCATATGACTATTGGATAGCAGTAGACTTCAATTACAAAACATTTTTTTTTTCATAAAACTACGGCTCACGTCTATGCATTTTTATATGTATTTGTAACTGCAATGAAATTATGATTTTCTGACAGAGAGAAACGTAACTTTTCACATACAGCAATGTGGAGACTGCTGAAAATCATTAGACCTCAAATGCTTAATTTTGGCCAGCTTATTGAAAAAAATACTAATGTTCTATATTTTTATGCATACACACAAATACGCAAATAGAGACAAATTGCTTCTTTCGTTTTCTGGTCAGATGAAACCTAGAGAATGCAAAGCAGTTAATCAAATCTAGATTCAATGATACGGTTTTCTGTTTGTCATCTTTCTTTAAGAATTTATCGGGATTCTATATTTTACTTTTTACACATGTTGTCAACAAGGAAAAATATGAGAAAAACTTAAGAATATATGAATACATTCCTCTCAACCGATTCTGTAAAACTGGATAAGGACTGACCTTAAATTAATTCCAGAAAAAACTATACGAATCTCATCCTTTCAAGAAGTTTTGAAAATAGGATGAGAATTTAAATTTAATTCAATGCCAAAAGCTGGGATAATGTATGAATGAATTTAACCATGAATTAAAAATTATAAAATGATATGGTATAGAATAAATAATAAATGCTTTTTTAAAGTCTATCATCTACATTTTTTATTTCATTACAAGAAAAGACAACTGAATATAAAAAGAAATAATGGTTTAGTTCTTAAGCATAAAAACACGCATTGATGTAATGAATATGTAATGAATATGTATACACTTTGGTTTCCCCTTACGGTAATATGATTAGCTGGTGTCAGCCATAAATATAAACGAAGACGAGGACGCATAGAAGTCTACGGCCATAGGTCTACCGCTAGAAGTCTACAGCTCTACGAATATTGTACTACGCCCATTGACTACGCCTACGTCTCAGGACACTGGATATGACGCGTACCGTCCCTTACGTCCGCGTACTATTTTCGCCGGCCTATTGAATTTGCCTCCGCCGCTTACCTACCTCGAAGAATGATAGAAAGGGAAAAACAGTGGCAATGCTAATAGAAATTAAGAAAGTGCCACACTTCCGTCTATTCCGGAGACAGCCAACAGATCACAATAGGCGCCTGTTCACATCCGCTCGCAGCGAGTGCAAGAGAACCCTAAATGACGCCAAACAGTTGTTTGCTGAGAGAATGCGACAGCACATAGCTGACCGCAAGTTCGGCTCCAAGAACTATTGGAGGATTTGTAAACGAGTGCTCAACAATAGGAAATCCACAATACCTCCTTTAATCCATGGATTTGATGTTCTCACGTCATCTGCTGAGAAAGCTGAGTGCTTTGCCCGCAGATTCTCATCCAACTCCATACTCGACTCGTCCGGGGTGCACCCACCCGACTTCCCTATTAGAACTGAGGCCAAACTGCACGACGTATATATTACCCCGACAATAGTATCCAGAGTAATTTCAAAACTCGACCCCCATAAGGCGTGTGGAGACGATGGAATCCCGGTGATAGTCCTTAAGAGGTGTGCCCCTGAACTTTCCCCTGTCCTCTCTAAACTGTTTAACTACTGCCTTTCTGCTTCCTGCTTTCCTGCATGCTGGAAATTCTCCTCAGTCGTTGCTGTCTTTAAGAACTGTGGTGAACCCTCGGACCCATCCAACTATCGCCCTATCAGTCTTCTACCAATATTCGGGAAAGTGTTCGAGGCTATAATAAATGCTGAAATAATTCATCATCTCACCGCCCACAAACTGTTCTCCGACAGGCAATATGGATTCCGATTTGACAGGTCCACAGCCGACCTGCTAACTACTGTAACGGAGTACATGCTACAGGCCCTTGATGAGTCTGAGGAGGCTCGCGCGGTTGCTCTGGATATCTCCAAGGCTTTCGACAGGGTTTGGCACCCTGGCCTCCTATGCAAACTACGCGGTTATGGTATTACCGGTCGCCTGCTTGACCTAATCCAATCTTTCTTAAATAACCGCAAAATGAAGGTCGTTCTGAATGGGCGTGCCTTTTCGTCCTACCGCACGAATGCTGGTGTCCCACAAGGCTCTATCCTGGGCCCAACGCTCTTCCTTATTTTCATCAACGACCTCCCAGATGAGATCAAGTCCCAATTAGGCATCTACGCAGATGACACTACAATATACTCCCGCTCCAGTAAGAAACATGTCGTGGCGGACAGACATAATCTCGCTGCTGACCTTGAGCGGGATCTACACTCTGTGGTGAACTGGGGCAAGAAGTGGCTTGTCAACTTCAATTCATATAAGACCAAGCTGTTGTCTGTCAACCATTACAGGCAACCTCTTCTGCCTCCCATAAGCATGGACCAGATGATTCTCCCGGAGAGTAATACACTACGCCTCCTCGGACTTACCCTGTCCTCAGACCTCAAATGGAACCACTATATTGAATCCATAGCAAAATCTACTGCTAAGAAGATTGGGTCACTATGTCGATCCAGGATGTTTTTTCCACCTGAATCCATCCTGCATATATACAAGTCAACCATCCGTCCGTGCATGGAGTGCTGCTGCCATTTATGGTCAGGTGCCCCTGCCGTTCTCCTCAGTGTTCTTGACAAGCTCCAAAGGAGAGTCTGTAATGTGATAGGTACTGATCTGGCGACTCGTCTGCAGCCACTTTCCCATCGTCGAAATGTGGCCTCCCTCTGTCTCTTCTATAAATACTTTCATGGCTTCTGCTCGGATGAGCATAAGTCACTGATGCCTCCTCAACAGGTGTTTACCCGTTCAACCAGACTGGCAACTGGGTCCCACCCATTCACAGTCAGGTTAGCCAAACGCAGACGACAATTCTATTCCTGCAGCTTCCTCTCTCGCACTTCCCGCCTGTGGAACTCACTCCCGTATTCTTGCTTTCCTGACGGCTACGACCTCCAGAAATTTAAAAGCAAAGTTAATACTCACCTCCTAACCACTGGCCTCTAGCTCTCTCCCCTCCCCTGTATAACTTTCCCTTTCTCTCCGCCCATGTATCTGTCATTGCACCTGCTTTCTCAGCTTTCTATTGTTCCTTTCTAACTAGCTTGTACTCCTCACTCTTTTCTAATTAATCTTTTTACATTTATGTAACCCCCTGCACATCAGTGGCGTTTCTGCCTTGCTCGGGGTGAAATGATTAAAAAAAAAATAAATAAATAAATAAGATACGTTGGCAGAATGGAACAAATTCCTGAATTAATTAAGGTGCTACAAGCCAATTTACAGCAACAACAACAACAATATATTCAGCAACAATTCCAACAAAAAAAAATCATGCATTAACAAGAATCGTTTGAAAAGTTATTCAAACAAAAGGCAAAAGATAACAAATTACATTTGGAGTGGTATTATTGAGAAAAATGTACCAGGTCCTAGATTTTTTTTTGCGGAAGTAATTGCAAATTCATTATCTAAATTTAAATACGACCCCGACAGTGGTTCAACATTTCCGGCTTATTTTCGTGGATTAAAAAATATTAAAAATATTTAAGAAATGATATGAACAATGGTCTGACGAGAAAAAAAATCACGCTATTATTGCAAAAAAAAAAAGAATGAAAGTCGGTTCTCTGTGCAGGGCCCGGAGGTTTTTTCCGCCTGAATTTATCCTGCACATTTATAAATCTACAATCCGCCTGTGTATTGAATACTGTTGCCATATCTGGTTGGGTACCCCTGCTAATCTCCTTGTGCTTCTCGACAAGGTAAAGCGGAGAGTCTGTAATGTTATCGATACCGACATAGTAGACCGACTGCAGTCTCTCTCTCACCGGCGGAACGTGGCTTCCCTGTGTCTCTTCTATAAATACTTTCACGGCTTCTGCTCCGATGAACTTACATCACTGGTGCCCCCTAGGTTCGAATTTGCACGAGATACTAGATTAGCAACTGGATCCCACCCTTTTACAGTGAAACCGATAAAATGCAACCGAAACTTCTACTCCAACAGTTTCTTTTCTCGCACTTCCCGACTGTGTAATTCCCTTCCACAAGACTGCTTCCCCGACGGCTACAATCTCCAGGAGTTTAAATGTAAGGTCAATAGACACCTCCTAACAAACTAACCCACTTCCATTCTTTCAAACACTCTTATCACCTCCCTTCTGACATTTCCTATATCTAACCACTCTTTCTAATTACCTTCCCCCATGTAGCCTCAAAGCGCAATAGTGGCAGTGGAATGCCTTGCTTGGGGTGAAATGATTAAAAAAAAAGCTGTGACTGAATGAAATATGAAATACACGAAATTAATACTCCCAAAGATGCCAGAAGAAATTACTTTCTGTGAAACAATAGAAATACAAGTGTTTAAATATCGTAAAAGAAGAGGATAATGATTTTCTAACGTATGCAGGTATGTTTAATGCGTGAGGCGTTTAAATTAAAAGAATTGTCAAGTGACATGTTCAAGTGTCTAATTTTTGTTCAAGGGCTAACGATACCAAAGGACTAAGTAATAAGTTTAAGAATCCTCAGTATCCTGGAAAAGAATCCGAAGATTACGTAACAAAAAGTAACGAAAGAATGTCAGCGACTTATTAACATAAAAAATAATACTCGGATTGAGGAGAAGAGCATTTTCCGAGTACAAACTCTAAGACAAGAGTAGTGGAGACAGAATAAAGAAAGAGAAATGGTATGCAGTTCGTGTGGAGGACAGCATAAGAAGAAAGATTGTTGTTTTAGAGATAAAAAAAATGTTTTCATTTTGGGCGTGTAGGCCATAAAAGTTGTCGGGCAAAATATGGAAAAGTAAAAGCAAAATCGCAAGCAAACATGAACGTAGTTTTGTCGAAAAACGAAATTGAGGAGGGTAAAGGAAGAAGAAAAACACCTCAATGTAAAAATAAATGGACAAACCGTAAAATTATTACTCGATTCAGGAAGTAGTATTTCAGTGATAAACGAGCAAACATGGAAATAAATTAGTTGACTAACACAGACAAAATCGCTAAAGGAGTGTCAGGGAAAACTTAAATTTAAAGGTTAATTAAAATTTAACATTTCGTTAATAGAAATAATTCACAAATCGAAAGTAAATGTGCTCCCTGGTTCAGAAAACCTATTTGGTTTAGACAGGATCGTATTGTTAACTTGTGGGAATTATCAGTAAATGCTTTCTGTAACAAACTCAATGTCAGAAAGAATGGTAAGACGAAAAAAAAAACAGAAATAATTATTACGTAATTGAAAAGTGAATTATCGCGTGTCTTTTCAGAAGGACTAGGTCTGTACACAAAAACAGAAGTTAGCTTCGAACTGAAAGAAAATGAGAAACCAATTTTTAGACTAAAGCGAAAATTACCACTTTTAGCACCAGACACAAAAATGACGAATTAGAAATGTTGGAGAAAAGTGGCGTAATTCGAATGTCTATTACCCAGATTTGGCGTCTCCAACAGTATGTATAAAGAAAGAAAAACCGAAAAATCAGAGTGAGTGCTGAATTTTCGACAGGTTCAAGTGACTGTTTGAATGACCATGCGTACTCTCTACCGTCTTCTGGGGATAAATTCACTAACTTAAACGGAGATAGAGTGTTTTCAAAGTGGAACTGGTCGAAGGCTTACCTTCAGGTTAAAGTCTGTGAAGAATGTTCGATATACCTGACAACACGCATAAAGAGATGTTTAAACTAAATCGGCTTCCTTTGGATTGAAAGTAGCTTCAAGTATATTATAAAAATAAAGGACACAGTGTTGGCTGGTATGGAGTATGCAATAACATATTTAGATGATATTTTGATTAAAAGGGGCAACACATAAAACGCAACTTAGAGCAGTATTTCAAAGAAATCAAAATTAGGGGTTCAAGATGAGTACTGAAAACTTCGAGATATGATTTTTAGGGCAGTTCCTTGATAATAAAAGAAGAAAACCGGGTCCTGTAAAGGCCGTGGCTATAAAAATATGCCAGCAAATGATAATGTGGCAAAACTCCAGGTTTTCTTGGAATTAGTAAGTTACTATAGCATTTATATCCCGGAGATATATAATATAAGAGGTCTTTGAGTTGTGTTGTTGAAAAAGGGCGCAAAGTAGGTAAAACAAAACTGTGTATTCTCAAAACTAACGTTAGTGCATTTCGACCGGAACAGGAAAATTATTTTAGCAGCAGATGCCAGTAATGAGGGACTTGGCGCTGTATTGCTTCATGAATTCGAGGACGGATCTACGAAGGTAATAGCACATGCCTCGAGAACGTTACTGTCCGATGAACGAAATTACAGTCAAATTGAAAAAGAGAATTTTGTAATAGTCTACGCTGTGAAAAGATTTCGCAGGTTTCTATACGGAAGTGAGTTTATTCTGCAACCTTATCAAAAACCTCTGTCATGAATATACTGAAAAAAATATACAGAGGTACCAGTGTGTCAACCTTAGGAAAAAAATTCGATCGATTATGTCCAGACCATAACAAGAGCTAAATTTCAAGGGAAAATTTAGATCAAGGGAATGAATATGTAAAGAATATGCATACACCTTGATTCCCACTTACACTAATATAATTAACTAGTGTCTGCAAGTAATAAAGTCTTAGGCAAGGACGCATAGATGTCTACGTCCATAAGTCTACGTCCATAGGTCTACCGCTAGAGTTTTACCGGACTACGACTATTGGTCTATGTCTATTGATTATGCCTACGTCTCATGATACTGCGTATGACGAGTGCCGTCCCTTAGCTCGATGTTCTAGTTTGTTCTACCCGTTTACATTTGCCTAAACCGCTTAACTACCACCAATGATATATATATATATATATATATATATATATATATATATATCCCTTTTCGGGACATATCACGCATATATATTTCTTCTTTTTTTTATCTGGGGAATCATTTTTATACTTCTGTGCGCCGCATCGATATAGGATGTACGTTATCATGGCCTTCCAAATCTTACTATCCCTTGAAGATTTAAATACTTATTCGCTTGTTACCCTCTCCCATACATTGCTTTGTCATTCATTTGCTTTTGCCCATCACGTTTTTCAATATGTTGCTTTCCTCTGTCTTTCGTTCTCTCAATCTGTCCTACATGTATCAGATTCTCCAACTCCTTCTTCATTGCATGTACCAGGAGCTTCAGCTGCCTTTGTCTGATGTTAAGTACTTGCCTAAATTTCGTTTCCTTGCATTTCAGTATCACGTTGTTCTTCACATGTTCTGTCTGTGGCATCCTCAGCATCCTTCTGTAGAAACACACTTAATTTTATCCATGTTTTTCTTTCATCTTTGATGACATTATCAATCGTTTGCTGCCATATTAAAAAAAAAGATATCCCATAACAATCCAGGGATCTCTTACTGTTTTCAGCGATATTGTCCTACTTTTCAATACTCTACACAACTTCTTGGATGCATCCATGGCCAAAGCAATTCCTCTTCAAATCTTATTGTTGCACTTTCCGTCCTCTATTAGAACACTTCACAGGGATTTAAACTTCTGTACCTGCTTTATTGTAGCATACCCAATATTTAAATGGTAGTTTGGTATCTTTTTTTTAAAAGATGACCATGCATTCAGCTTTCTTGTATTTTATGTTTATCCATTACTCTTCCCTTTCTTTCTATAGATTCTGTAGAAGGTCTTCTACTTTTCTTTCTGTACCTGCAATGTATCATCTGCGTATCTTATATTGTTCAGCCTATGATCACCAATGAGAAATTTCAGGATATCTAATTCCCTCAGAATTGCTTTCTTATATAGAATGAATATATATGATGAGAATTCCTTCCCTCTCTTACAACCATTTATAATTTTGTACATCTGCTGAACATATTTCTTGTCCTTATGCAGGCGGATTGCTGACAGTAAAGCTTATTGATTTATCTAATATCTTTCCTGAATATAGGAAGGTTGTCAAGCATATCTATCAAGTCTTTGTAAGGTACTTTGTCGAATGCTTTTGCGTAGTCTATGAATCACATGTACACGTCCTTCATCATTTGTATTGACCTATTTGATAATATTCTGAGCATGAATCGCGATCTTTATTCCAGTATCCTTCACAAAACCACACTGTTCTTATCCCCTCTCTGGTCTTATTCTTCTTCGCACTCTATTCATTAGAATTCATTGAAAAATTATGTGACGCGTTAAGCAGATTGCTTGGCGGAGTTCACATTACTTTGCGCCTGGTTTCTTAATCAGTGCTATGAAAATCGATCTGCTTCCTGTATATTGCCATTGTTGTTGATTTAATTTATTATTTCTTTAATATTGCCCACGCCGAAATTGTTTAAGGCTGTCAGCATCTCTATTACACAACCATCTGATCCTGCTGCTTTATTCCTATTCAATATTGCCAGTGCAGCTTCCTCTTCGGTTTTTAATATTTCCGGTCCGTCAGTCTTTCTTTATATTGTCAGATACTCTGTCTTGTCTTGGAAATCGTCTCCGATATATTCTTTAAATTGCTAAAGTATATTTATTTCAATAATATGTGAATTACATCCTTGCATTTCATCAATCTATCTCTCTTATTTTTTATGCATGTCTCTTTTTTCGTACTCACTCTCTCATATTTCTGCACATATGTCATTGAGTCATCCTTCTTTAGCCTCAAAATCGAAACATGTAATCAAATCTATTTTCAATTGAACAGTTTATAATTCGTTCTAATTTAAAAATTGCACGCTCAAAATTTTAAAACCGTTACAAGAGCGTTCTTAAAAAAAAATCGGTAAAAGGTAAAATCACTTATTAAAAATCGCCTGAAGACACCACACATGGTAGAAACCTAGGTAGCGTAATAACAACAACAACAACAACAACAACAATATATATATATATATATATATATATATATATAATTTTCATATTATATAAAACTGATTAGATGTGTATATCATTTTATTCTATTTGCCGTTTCCCTTCAGGACGTTGGCGATCATGGCTCTCTACAATTTTCTATCCATTGTAGCTGTTAACAATTTATTGTATCATTGCCATCTCTCCAAAGCCTGAATTTCTACCTATTAACTCCCACCCGACATGTAGGCTGTGCATTGCTTTCTTCTGATTTTCCTGTCTACGATCTTTCCTGAAGTATTACATTATCAAATGTCTCCTTTCTCATTATGTGTCCAGAAATTTAAAGTTTCTCTTTTTGAAGTTAATAAATCTACTTTTTGTTGCCTTTGTCTTAAGTGACTCGTCGTTATTCTCATGTGTCATCAATGGTACTCTCGGAATTCTTCTGTAGTATTTCATTACCATTGCTTCTTGTCGCTTCTTCATCAGTGAGGTGATAGCCCCGCAATTTACTGGCTAGAAGAACAGTAGCATAAAACATAAGATCAGTAGGCATTTTTCTCGAACGACATTTAAAATTTTATCAATAAAGAGCTACAATAGTGTGAATGTACCACAATATAGCGTGTATTTTGCCTCCCATTTCGAATAAAGCCTGAGGTCTACCGAAGCATCGAACTTTAACATAATATTGTGGATATATATATATATATATAAACTTCACCGGTTATAATGGCTACGTGAGGGGAGGGGTAATGTAGACCTCTACGCTGCAGCAATATACTAAGTCAGACGTAACGCTATAGTAGCACCATTAATACTTTGCTTAGAATTTGGAAAGCATATTTTCTAAGTCTGAAGAATTTGCCTAATTTCTGGAAGATAATGTATAGAATTTGTGTGAAATTTAAGATATCAGTGGAAAAAGATTCCATGATATTTACTACATTACCATAATTGACTAATTCTTGATATTTATAAATACACGTTTCAAATCTTTCTTTATCCATTTTGATGATTACCATGCATTCAGTCTCACAGTAGTTAAAAGGTAATTTTCTCTACTGTTTATCGTAACTATATCTCATATGATTCCATTTCCGTGTCAGCCATCAACAGCTATCAGTGTAATAAATGCTTATAAGACTTCAACGAACACTCAATTTTTCCACACTCTGAAGTTCCTTTCTTTTTCTGAGATATCTAATTTCGTACAATTCATCGCACAAATTGACATAGGCGTGTTTTCAATCTACTCCTTTTTCTCTCTTGCTTTGTGTCTACCACTATCATTTGTTCTCTCTCCCTCGATATATATATATATATATATATATATATATATATATATATAAGATTACATAAATTGCAAACATTGTGTCTGCTTCACTTTAGTAAAATTATTTCATACTCACGGATAATGATAATCTGTCAAGTAATATATTTCAAAGGTGTAAAACTTGAGCCGTAACTTCGAAAGTTTCTTATGTCATTCAATTCTGAGTGTTCTCAAATACTTTGAATATCATCCCGAGATCATCTTAAGGGGTGTCAGTTTTGGCAACAAAAATAACAGCAAAACTTTCACCCCCTGCATAGGATAATACTAGAAATCATATAACTAGACATCTATAATCGTACCCTAGCATATATTGATGAATTATTCGATTTTCTGATAATCATTTTTAAGGCTTAATGGCCAGTTCACGAACTAAGTCGACTACATATGTTTGAAATGCAGCATCTTTTATAAAAAGAGATACATTTCCCGTCTTTGTCTTTTGTTCACTGTTTTAAATTGAAATGTAACTTAAAAATCTGTAACTGTTTCACAATGAAACGCAATAATTTTTCAGACTTGCTAAATGCTACATATGTATCATTCAATTTATTTTGTCACACGCATAGAAAACGTCTGGGTCTAAAGACATTTCATGTCTTTTTTCCCTATATACTACAATGAAAATTTCTCCTTTCTGTCAATACCTGATTTTCTATTGGTTTACTGAAAAAAAACGTTTCGACATTTTTTCCCACATTTGTCTAAATTTGTTAAAAAGTGTATTTTTTTAAAAAGTTTCCATATATAATGATTCCTAGCAGAAAAAAATCAGTGCCTGATGAGTTGCTAATTAGATGGTACATAAACACTACGGCATTTGGTTTGCTTTAAGAAATGTTTTCATTGTAAAATTATATTAAATATATTAACATATATAATATTCTACTAACGACTTAATTAAATCACTAAAAACAGTGGACTGGTAACACATTAGTTTTTACTACGTCTAATATATATATATATATATATATATATATATATATATATATATATATATATATATATACGAAATACCTTAAGAAATTGATTAACTCTGTCATATTTTTAATTTTTTCATTTACTTTTTTAAACATTTTTCAATGTTATTTTACTTTGATTAAATGGTCTATTGTTTAAAATGAAACATCATATTATTTTACATCTAGTGACTTGAATAATCGGTCAAGCTTGTTAGAAATATGTACTGTAGGACACATCGTTTCTTGTAATTTTCTCAATCAATTAAGCCAGAAATATTAATAAAAATATTGTTTAGTAATAAAAGACGAGAATCATCTCAAATACGAATATCCATTAAAATAATGTTTAAATATTTAAAGTATATAATTTTCAGCACTTTCTTAAATTTTGTATTTGACTGACAATGTTGCAAATATATTTTGTGTAGATCTATTTTGTCTCTACGATGAGTAATCATTGCAGCCATTTTTTATTTTATTTTCAGACATTGCCTTGCTATGTATTCCATATAGGCAAACTCCCATTAACTTTGTCTTTTCTTGGCCTCACAGTATGCCTTTGGCCTGAAGCGTAATTATTATTGTGTAGGAGAACTACTGGGAGTAACCTTTCAACATCTGCACTATTGTTCTTCTCTTTTGAATCTATAGACATTAAAGAGGTCATCCGGTGGATGTCGCTAAAGGCAGTTTGTATTAACATTTAATCACTTGAGGAAATAAGAAAACGCTACTTACTATACGATTGCTAATATTATGTATACACAGAATAATTAGGTTTTGTATTTCAAATTCTTTACAAAGAGTCTGCGATTCTTTGCCTAATGTACTATAACAGCGCTCTTCTTTTTCTTACAAGAATATATTAACTTTTATTAGTCTTGTTCAAGACGCCTCGTAATGAGATAATGTATAGCATGCAGTGAATTACTGCTTGTTACTACAGAATACTGTCTTTGATCATCACTTATTAACCCACAAAAATTTTGATATTAAATTGCCCAATCGCCTTGATTGCAAATAACATTATAACTTGTATCAGCTTCCATAATTTTAAGCAATAATAACCAGGTACACATATATAAATATACGCATATGTAGACGATAACCGTATCTTGCCACAGAAGTAAACATTAACTTATATGTTGCTTCAGAAACGATATCTTTTTTCCAAAGAGTGTGTCAACACAATCTTACTGCATCGGATTTTATGTATATTGTAGATAAGTAAACTATCTAAACACACTCAACAGAAAATCTTAGTGTCGTAAAAATAAAACAGGTATATTCTTGTACGTGTACACAATATACTTTTTCTTCTATTTCCCATGTCTTTTCTTTACACGGTTCCCTATCCTTGGTGGTTCTTAGAACGGTTTTACTTGTTGCCCCACACAAACGCTGCTCCGCCATCAACTTTTTCAGGGACGTCAAATACGTTACATTCTGTTCTCCTCTGTCTCTTATTTCCTCTATCTGACATATGAGTATGAGGTTCTCAAAGCACTGCTACCTCATTACATATCTCAAAAACATTAGCTGTCTTTTCCTGATGTTCAGTATTAATTTACTTTTTCGTTTTCATTGTTTCCAAAACATCATCATTGCTCACATGCTCGATCCTTGATATCCGCAGGATCCTTCTGTAGAACCATATTTCAGTTACTCCAAATTTTTCATTCATGTTTGATGAGATTTGTCCAGCAATCACTGACATATTGAAGTACACACATCACATAGCAATTAAGTACTCTCGTTTTATTTCTGCGAGGTTTTCCTGTCTCTAAATACTCAATTCTTCTTCTAGAATGCGTTCTTCCACATGCCAATTCACCTTCAAAACTCAGTGTTACACATTCGTTTTTCCCAAGTATTTGAATTTTTGTACCTGCTTGATTTCAGTAACCCTCCCTGTAGTTGGCAATTTAGGCTCTTCTTTGTGTTGATGACCATGCATTATGTTTTCTTGATGTTTATTTGTGGTTCATTCTTTCCATTTTCTTAGCTACCTCATGGAGGATCTTTTGAAGTTTCCTTTGCGTGTCTGCTCTCAGCTATGTATCATATGAGTATGTGATAACATTTATATTGTGGTCGCCGATGAATCCTAGCATGATTATATGGTCTTCAAAATAGTCTCGCTGTAGAATTTGAATAAATTCAATGAAATGTCACATCTTTGCCTTACACCACTTTCTATATTTCTATGTCAGCTGAATGCATTTCCTGCCCGTATGTAGGCCGTTTGCTGCCAGGAGAGGTTATTGATTATTCTAATGTCTTTTTATGCCGAGGTTGCTGACCATTTCTATCAGTTCTTTACTTTTTTGAACGCTTTTTCACGATATATAAAACGGAGGTACACCTACTTTTTTATTTGTATCGCTTTTTCGGATAGCATCCTAAGCATAAATATCGTTTTCATTATTCGAGTGTCATTGACAAAACCGCACTGTTCTTGTCATATCTATGGCCTCATTCTGCTTTGCGCTGTATTTATCAGGTTTTGGATAATGAGTTTTGTTACGTGGCTCATTAAACTGATTGTTCGGAAGAGTTAGGCAGTCGTTTGCAACTGGCTTCTTAAGCAGTGCTATGAAAATCGATTTGCTTAGTTCGTCCAATATTACACTACTATTAACTATTTCATTTATTATTTCTGTAAATTACATATTTATACAAAACCTTCCAAAATCAGCATGAGGCGTAGTTCAGAAAGTTCAAATGATTGACCAAAACTAATGTTATTTTTGGATTCAGAGCTTCAAATTATCTTAAATCAGGTAAAAATTGACATTCAATTTGTTGTTAACCAAGATAACTTATCAGGATCTGTTCCTGTTTGTTTACATGAACATCAACCTGCTGTTTTTTCGATATGTCATCAGCAGTTTTGTTTCCATAATTTTCGGTATAACTTGCAGACAAATATTTAGGGATGCGTTTCTCATTTCGTTTGTCGAGCAACAGATAAAATATGATTTCTTGATATTTTGCATTTCCCCAATTGTATTGTAGATGACAACTTGTACCGACAACAGTCAATTCCACTCTTGCTGGTAGGCCTGATTATGATTTCTCAACTTCAATTCTACTAACAGAAAATTTCCCTAATATATTTTTTACCGGGTTTTTGATATGAAAAGAGAAAAGATAAGAAATAGTGTCCATCTCCCTCCTTCTATTGCAAATTCTTAACTCACATTTTATATTAGCCCCTTTAAATCCACCACTGAGACTTAGAATATATATATATATATATATATATATATATATATATATATATATATATGCGACTTTAAAATATTAGCTAATCACCGCTATTTACGCATTGTTATCCAGTAATTGTTTGAACACCTTGGCTACTGACATTTGTATATATACAATGTGAATATAACACATTAATATATGCCTTCCTCCACCGCGCGCCGATAGCTTAGATGTAGAATAACATCGTTTGGTTTCAATACTAGATGGAACAAATCTGATGTCTAACTGTAGTGAAGAGATGATACAGACTAATAACACACACATAGAAACACAAGTTAATCAAGCACACACACACACACACACATATATATATGTATATATAATCACACACACACACACACACACACACACACACACACACACACACACATATATATATATATATATATATATATTAGTGAATGCCCACAACGATATAAGTTAGCTGTTAAAAAAACTTACTTCAACGCACACAAATGATATCTTCCTCCAATTCTATATTTTATAAAGAATTACACAACATTAAGCAAACACTAGTCCATAATGGATTTCCTAACTCCGTTATTGATCAACAAATTAAAATGTATCTCAACAAAATTAACAATAGCTCTAACAATAATGATAATATTAATAATAATGGTTTACATCAAAATAAACATAGCACTATTAACTTGTACTATTGCAAACAAATACATAATAATTATAAACAAGATGAAAAAACTCTCAAAAACCTAATACGTAGAAATGTTAAACCAGTCGAAAGTAATAATCAAATGAAACTCATTATATATTATAAAAAGTTTAAAACACTTGACCTCATAGTCTATAATAACCCAACAAGCACTAAACTAAATTCTTTACAAAAAAACCAATGTAGTGTACTAATTTACATGCCCATTCAGTGATTGCATCTCTGATACTAATCAAAAACCTAGTACATATATTGGTTTTACTACAACCACGCTCTCCCGTAGACTTACATATCATCTTTCTGATCAGAGTACTATTAAACAACATTTCTCTGAAAAACATAAAAATGTAGGTAATATCAGACAGATTTTGGTCAACAATACGGTGATCCTTACTCATACACACAGTAAGAGGAACCTGCAGATATTGGAGGCCATGTACATCAAATCAAAACAACCAACACTCAATAAAATCAACTTTAAAACAGGAAATAACATATTACATTGCATTTGACTACATGGTTTTGTTGTCATTTCGCGCTATCCCGCGGTGTGACGTCATAAAACCGCATCGCTAACTTAAGAACTGCGTTTATTATTTTTGGTAACTATTGCCGTTGCCAAGCGGAGTTTTATGTCAACACAAAATAAAATCGTCGGTGATGTTGGATTTTATAATATTTCAGTTTAAACTACATATCTGAAGATGGCCCATGTGAGCCGAAAGCTTAGAAGAAAACCAATAAATAATTATCCAAATGTTGGAGAACTTCTGTCTTAATTTTCAACTGAAATTAAAGCAAAAATACGACGTTTAGAACGACTCATGATTAAACATAATAGACATTCATTGTCTCTTATATTTAATAGCATATGTTTAGAAAATATATATATACATGTATATGTATAATTAGTCATTAGAATCTTATCACTAGGGTGAGCGGAGACATATCAGTCATGGCTTTCACCTGATAAGCTGAATGACCCTGAAGAATGAAGACATTAATATAACGATTTTACCAAACTTCGGAGACGGTATGACTGCAATAACTGCACTCAGTTTTCCAAGTTTTTTCAATTAAGGTTCTATACTTAATTTGATATCGAGTACTTTATGACAAAAATCCTCTTTCGTCAAATTCACATGGACAGAAGGAGGAAAAGCAGACAGTCTAAAGAAGAATGGCTCAGCAAAGAAGGGACAGAAATAGAGATACTCAACACAACAAATAAAATATATTTCAGTAAACTTCTGATAAAAAACACAACACTTTTAAACATAAAACATTTATGCATAATAATAATAATAATAATAATAATAATAATAATAATAATAATAATAATAATAATAATAATATCAGTAATGATTACTACTAGAAATACACTCCACCTTTATATATTTACTTTTTAAAAAGCGCTTAATACAAAAGTAGAGCAGAAATTTATGGTAATAATAATAATAATAATAATAATAATAATAATAATGATTACTACTAGAAATACACTCCACCGTTATATATTTACTTTTTAAAAAGCGCTTAATACAAAAGTAGAGCAGAAATTTATGGTAATAATAATAATAATAATAATAATAATAATAATAATAATAATAATAATAGCATACTGCAATTCAATGGCTATAAAGTTTCGGTGTTAAAATGCAATCATCAGCCAGACTGACAGATGATGTTATTTCAACATCGAATCTTTACAGCTATTGACATACAGTATGCATATATATTATTATTATAAATGCTTATAATAAAACATACTCCTTTACAACACACGCCTCACGAGATGCTCATACACTATTACCGAAACACAACAGCTCTTCTGTTGCTGTAAAATATTATTTTATTATATTTTTTATAATAAATATATTTCTGTAAATATTGCTTTTCTATTTATCTAACACTCTTCAAAATTTAATTACTACAAACAGTAGACTCTTAACTCATTTGTTTGTAGTATTTCTAAATAAATAAATAATACTTTCATAGAGTTAACCCTTAATAAGATACTCAATAGGAAAATATCAAAGTTAGTTACTCGTGTACTAATAGCATGAATAACATTATTAGCTCCAATATATATTAAATCTTGAAGAAGTGTAGGGAATCCAATACAGAAAGTAAAATGACATTCTCCTGTAACTGTAGATCTAGAAGTAACTGGCCGTTCAATCTTAAGTGTCGGTCTTAAATTGTGATTTATCAAACCACCATCTACCATAAGGAAAACCAGGGGAGACGGAATATTTATGTTGGAATTTCCGCTGGAATTTGGAAGCAACGGCTTTATACCCACAGACACTCCATTACCAAACGTAGTTTAAAATAACAAACTGCGCTTTCTAAGAGATACTCGCAATTAAAGAAAGTAACATAGATCCCCAAAGAAAATGGGAACTCATAGACAAGCCTAGAACCCCTAATAGCTTAAATGATAGGTGTAATCTATGCTTGACAGAAAAAATTAATATTTTAAAATTTCGGGACCAAAATATACTCCGTAACAAACGAAAGGAGATCAAAAGTATGTGTAGCCATAGAAATAAATATAAATGACAATCATTATAAATATAAATTACAAAAGTTATCCTATTCCCCCAATTAGTCCCGATAAAAAAAATGCTAATTTTTTAAAAGTTGACCTAACAGTTGCCTCAACACCATTTACCAAGCTAACCCTAGAGTCAGACCACATACCTTCCACTACTAACGAAGAATTACTACTGGCTCCTTCCCCCCACCCCCCAAAAAACAATACATGCCAAACCCTTCCCCAAATTAACCTCTGGTTTTAGAAATTTCTTCATCCTCTGTTTGAAGTGGTTGAAGAATGGATGCCTAAAAATGACATGTTGAAATGACTATTTCCTCAGTAAATTTTATCTGAATTTTTATATATATATATATATGGTCACTTATTCTATGTGTGTGCGTGTTTGCATATTTGTATGTACATAGGCGTTCAAACGATATTTAAACATATCACTTCGTCAACATTTTTTACCAATATGAAGTAATTTTGGGTAAATAATAATTCATAATTACTATTCCCCGCCCAGCTTTTGTATTGTAAATCTTGAAAAACGTCAGACATTATTGTGCATAGACACTTCGTCGCTATCACAGGTGTCATTACAGAAAGACTATTAATAGCAGATTTTGCATTATCATCATCACGACTATTCATAAATGTGTACACTTCTAAAGCGTTTTCAGATATCAACAAACATTCTTTCTTTCTCTTCAAAAACTATTTTTGACAAAATTTTTTTCTCGTGAAGAACAAAATGCCACAGACATTCATTTTATTCTGTAGACAAAAATTATGCAAGAGCATGTAATTTAAGCAGACAAATTTTCGCACTTATAGCTATATACTTGTAAATATGTGAGTCATTTTGAAAAGATTTTTATCCTTCGAGACACATACTTAAAACTCTAATATCCTTTAAAAAATCAAATTAAAACTCACGGGCAAATTACCGAGGATGTATTTAGTGCGTACACACACACACACACACACACACACACACACACACACACACACACACACACACACACACACACACATATATATATATATATATATATATATATATATATAGTCACCCGCAGACAGATTTGTTTCGCTGTATCACAGCTATATCAGTACGATAGACTCCGATTGCTTTTGAAACAAAGTATTGGTAAACTCAGTTCAAACCTGCTTCCTGAGCAAAGAACATAAATATTAAAAGACCAATAAATGAAAAATTGACTATTTACATTATTCGGACTATTGTTCTCATTTTGCTGCAATCTTTAGACATTTTCGCAGTTGTACGATCCTGCTTTTTTCAGATACTAGAAATTTTCGAGCGGAACCCTTAACTACGATAACTGGAATATATTATTCTCATTCCATATGCGAATACTGGGGTGTATCTATCTTATTCACTTATGTGAAATCTAAATGATACCACATATTAAATAATGTAAATTCTACCTCATGCCAGAAGTATAAACAATTATGAAGTAAAGAACATTTTTAAGTGATGAAAACAAATTGAGATAAAAACAGACACCTTAGTAAATATTAAATGATAACGATCTATATATTATTGAGCATTATAAAACAAATTTGCTACCCACCAACATTACTAAAAGAAGACAAATTTCGTTTTTCTCACTAAAGTATGCTTATGTTAATTTCTGTGTTTTTAATATTACATTATCAAATGAAAGTTTGTCCCCACGTAGATCTATATCTTGTCTGAAGTTACATATTTTTTTCTTCTCTTGATATGTGTCAGACATTTCCATCTTGTGTTGAGGGACCACACACTACCCTAGTTGACCTGACATATATAAGTTCGTTTAGATCAAAATTAAACATTTCCTTCGATTTGTTTTTTTTGCCAAGTGTTAATATTTTCCTTTGAAATTGAACATCTTCAATTTATTGGTAATCTGTAAACTTAGATTCTGTTTTTTTTTTATTTTCTGCCCCTTTTCTGAACTAAGGACCTACACTTTTCACTGACCAGTGTAAATTGTTGTTAGAATTCATTATTTTAATGGAACAGATCCCCCACTCATTCTTGTTCTCGGGTGACGAACCTGTTAGCAGCCTTATCCCTGAAATGTTCTCGTCACTATATATATATATATATATATATATATATATATATATATATAGAGAGAGAGAGAGAGAGAGAGATAGATAGATAGATAGATAGATTTGAATTAGCTTTTTTTACAGTGATTAGTCGGTCAATTTGGATTGGCAACACAAATTTAAATTGTGTGTAGATATATATATATATATATATATATATATATTTGAAAGACATTAGAAAATTTCAGATTCTCTCTTGTCTGCATAGGGACAGGAAAGTAATTAAGCATATATACAAAATTATAAAACACTTAAAACAATGACGTGTTTTCTCATTAAATCTATTTAACCTATATATCGGAACAATAGGGAAAGAGCTAGAATCCTTGCCATGTTTGGTCATTGGCAGCAACTATCTCATCCCTGCGGATATCAGATATGAAAAGGAAAATGCAGCTCATTCTACAAAAGGTATCAAGAGAAAGTGAGAAAAAAAAGACAACATAAACTTCAAGAAAACTGAATGCATGATCATCAGCGAAACGAAGACACCAAAAATGTCACATACAGATCGGAGAAATGAAAATGAATCTAATTGCTATTATTTTATTTTATTTACTATTGAAATTAGGACTGTAACTTAATTGAAGATATTTAAAAATGTTTTTCTACTTACATGACCTGATTATTGCTATGAAAGTATGTAGCTGAATAATATTATACATATTAAAAACGAAGCAACCGTTTTCACTTTTGATTCTCAAGCCTTATCGGAAGAAAAATAATTAGAATAAAATAAATAATGGAATGACTGAAGGAAAAAAAAATGAATAGTAGGAAAGGGAGATCAGTAAATAATTAACGAGAATTAAACAAAATAGCGCTAATTACGGCAAAATTTAAACCATTAAGTATAAAGCTGCGTTTCTACGGAAATGTATTCAGCACTAAGTTTGCCCCTCCTATATTCGATTCAGAATAAAAAGAGTACATCTAGATGAGAAAGTGGAAAGTGTTTTTATTAAGGCCTTCTCCAACAACTTTCAACCAGAATCCTCGTGTTGAAAAAAGAATATCATATGTTATGGTGCGAATGTAGGATTTTAATTGCCTTTTTTGAATGGTTGATGTTCTCACGATATTAGCGTTTAGCTCATCAGAGAATTTGTGTTAAATTATCAATAAAAATTGAAGCCAAATAAAATGTCTTCTTACATAAAAAATATGGATGCACAGTTGAACCAAATGTAAATAATAATAGGAATTTATCATCTTACGAACTGACAGATCTTGAATCTTTTGTTCATGATTATTGTTTGGATTTGTATCCCATTATCTATGACCGATAAGGAGAATATATTTTTTTGTATTTGAAGCCTTCTTCAAATGACATGACTATTCGCTATTTCTTCGGATGTGGTTGGTGATTTAAAAGCCCATTTGAATAATTGTGCATATAAGTTTGCTAGTTCTTTAGTGGATTCAGCTGTATCAAAACTAACAGATAAACACAAAATGTGTTATTAAATCCTTGAGGAATAGTCATGATTTAATGATATCTAGACTGGATAATGGAGATGGAGTGATTCTTATTGGTAATGCAGTGCATGAAGATATTGTCAATTTTGGAAGACACTCCAAATTCTTATTGCTCAGCTCTGTTGATACCTAAAAGCGAAATAAAATTTCAGAAACAACAATTGAGATAGATATAAGTAGGGTTATTTCTCGGGTAATCGTAGATGAATTTGGTCAATTTCACCCCATTTATATGGTCTACCAAAAATCCACAAGGATATAATATTGTTAAACCCATTATTTCAATTATAGGATCGGCTCAGCACAAGTTCGCCAAATGGCTTTCTTTACAGTTTAAATCTGTGTTTCATCACTTAAGTCCATTTTTTTATGTATAGGATTCATTTTCCCTTGTTAACCTCATTCGAAATTATTCTTCTTTTGGCAAGATCATGTTTTGTTTTGATGTGTTTTGTCTATTTACTTATGTCCCTCTATTGAAGATTTTTATTATTTGCTGCGACTAAATTATCGCAGTTCCGTGTCTCCTGTAGTTTTCCTGAATCAATATTTGTTGAATTGACGATACTTGCTGCGTCGTCTGATGAATCTAGTTTTGATTATATCATGTATTGACAGATTGACGGAATCGCTATGGTCTCTTTTATGGTTCCAGCACCAGCTAATATTTTGGGGAGCTTTCATCAACGGGGAATGCGTTGTAGTGCATTTCGTTCTCAACTGTATTGTCGATACTTTAACGATATTTTCTTTTTACTGATTAACAAAGCTGAGGCTGATCATTTTCTCTTTTTGCTTAATGGATTTCATCCAGCCTCGAGATTCACGGTTGGAAAGAGCCTCATTCTCAATTAGATTTTTTAGATATTCTGGTACATCTTCAACTAAAAAACAATTCTCAACTCAGTATTGAGGGAACCAAAATTTGCAGGGTTGCATACAGGCTGTGATTTCTTTATGTGAGGAAGCAAAAGATAAATATTATTTAAACCTTAATTAGAAGTACGTTAATCAATTGCTCGGAGGCGTTTTGGGGAGATGAATTTGATTTTATGATGGAGAACTTATATGGTTTCGCGTATCCCCCTGATACACTTCATTCCGTTATTCGCGACACGATTACTGATTTCAGAATAGTTAAACTAATTGTTTAAAAAAGCCCTGTTTATCTCAGTCGTCCCTGGATAGAGCTAACTGTGAATGCTTGAATAAACAGATTTTGTCTAGGGTTAATGCCTGTTATTTCACAGCTCTTTTGAGTGAAATAATTCATAACCGGCCTATTTTTAGTTCTCATAGTAAGGATGCTAGCACCTATCATCAAATAATGTCTGTGATATATATATATATATATATATATATATATATATATATATATATATATATATATATATATATAATTGTGGTTACGGAGCCAATTACATTGAGATAACTACTCAGCGTTTAGATATGAGGATTAAACAACACGTTCCAATCAAGACCAGGAATCATAACTTGGATTCAAACGAACCTATTTTTAATACTCATGGTTCCTGTATATGTTAGCAACATATAAATAACAGAAAGATTACTGCCGGTTTCAGTATGGACTGTCTAAAATTTGTGTCTCGGTCACATTTTGTATTCCACTTAAGAGTACTAGACCCACAAACAATTTTTTGATCATTTCAACTCAAACAAGGCGGTACCGCCACTGATGCACGGGAGGCTACATATGAGTAAATGTTTAGACGGGGGTAGAGTGAAGCGAAAGACGAATTTACAGGGGGGTGTCATAAAAAACGGCAATAGAAGCATGGGAACACAGGTGTGAAGAAATTTGCAAAATGTAGAGAGAAAGGAAAAGAACAATATATACGGGATTATATAGAAAGAACTAGAGTCACGTGGATAAGAGATGGGTATTGACATTACATTTTAATTTCTGGAGTTTGTAGCCATCAGGAAAGCAAGTATAATTAAGGACGTTTCACAGGTTGGAAGAGCAAGAAAATATGCTGCTGGAATAGAATTTTTGGCTGCATTTGGCTGATCTAACTGGAAGTGGGTGTGGATCTTTTTGCCAGTCTGGTTGCACAATTAAAACCTTGTCGTGGGGGCACAAGTGACTTAAGTTTGTTGGAACAGAAGCCATGAAAATATTTGTAGAATAGTGGCTGGAGTCGGGCAGCCAAGTCGGTACCTATCACATTAGAGATTCTCTTTTGGCTCCTGTCGAAAACACTGAGATGACCAGCAGGGGTTCCTGACCATATATAACAGCAGTATTCTATGCACTGACGGCTGGTTGATTTGTATATCTGCAAGATAGATTCAGGCAAAAAAACTGCATTGCCCTACAGAGTGACACAAAATTCCTAGCAGTAGATTTAGCCATTGACTCAATGTAATGTTTCCACTTGTGGTCGGAAGATAGCGGAAGCCCGAGAAGTCCCAGTATATTGCTTTCAGGTAAACTCTATTGGTCCATTGCTTATGGGGGGCAGGAGAAGTTGTCTGTGATTGTTGACAGATAGCAGTTTCGTTTTAGAAGTATTGAAATTTACAAGTAACTTTTTACCCCCAGTTCACCACTGAGTGTGGTTCCTTCTCAAGATCAGCAGTGAGGTTATGTTTGTCCACCTCGCCGGATTTCTTAAGGATGCGGGAGTAAATTGTGGTGTCATCTGTTTATATTCCTATTTGGGATTTGATCACGTCTGGGATATCTTTTATAAAGATCAGAAAGATCGTCGGGACTAGGATAGAGCCATGGGTGAAAAAAGCATTCGTGCAGTAGGTTGTGGAGGCACACCCATGCAAGACAACTTCATTATGCGGTTAGATAGAAAAGATTGAATCGAACCAAGAAAGCGTCCAGTTATACCATAACCCTATAGCTTAAGTGAAAGGTCACCGTGCCAAACACTATCAAAAGCCTTGAAGATATCTAGGGCAACAGCATGAGCCTGACCGCATTTATCAAGGGCCATGTATATGAACTCTGTGATGTACGTTAGCATATCTCGCCGTAAAACTGGGAAAGCGAAAAACGAACTGCCGGTCTGAAAATAGTTTATGGGCAGTAAGATGTTGAAGCATTTCAGTATTGAAAATAGATACATTTTTCCGAAAAATGGGAGGAACATAATAAGGCGATTGTTGGATGTGTCCGCGGGTTCCCCTGAGTTCTTAAATACAGGAACCACAAAAGAGGACTTCCAGCATGCTGGAAAACAGGAAGCAGAAAGACAGTAATTATAGAGTTTAGAGAGGAGATTCAGGCCACATTTCTTAGGAACATTTTCTGGGATTCCATTACCTCCACTCGCCTTATGTGAATCAATTTTTGATATTACCTTAGATTCCAGAGAGAAGTAATGTAAACATCGTTCATTTAAGCGTCAGTTCTAAGACGGAATTCGAGTGCAGGTACTTCAGGCGTATCTAATGTGGCGTTTGAATATGCGAGTAAAGCACTCGACCTTGTCCACAGATGCCGCGAGGACTTCGAATTCAGTGATTAAGAGAGGATTTTTTGTTGTTCAGTACACGATTGCACAACCGGCAATAGTATTTTGAGACGAACTTGCGGTCAGCTATGAGCTGTCTAATTCACTCAGCTAGCAACCAATTGGCGTCATTCAGGATCCTGCTACAAACATTATGAGCAGATGTGAATAGGCGCCTATTGTGGCCAGATGCATGGCTACGAAATAGCCGGAAATAATGGTTCCTGTGGGTAGGGGTGACCGAACTAGCAGGAGAGAACCAGGGAGATGAAAGAAGTTTGAGATGAAAGTTTCTGATTGGTAGGAAGGCATCAATGCCTAATTTCACCCAGGAAGAAATTTCAGAGGCAAAGTCATCAACTGGGAGATTGAACATTTTTCCCCAAGAAACGTCGCGTAGGAAATATTGAAACGTTTCCCAGTCATCACTTTGGTAGCAGTAAGAAATCCTGTAGGTAGAAGGCTCTTAGAGGAGTGTGAGTGGTGAAATATATTAAGAGAAAAATCAACATGATTCGAGTTACCGAGGAAACACATCTGCGAGACTTGGCAGGAGTCAGGTATAGAGGTGAAGCAGTCACCTAGCAGGGAAGCGTGTCCTGAAAGGAAGTGTGTCCTGCGTAAGAGATAGAGAAAAAGCAAAGTTCATAGATTGAATGCAAGCTGAATCAGTGACAGATTCTTTTAGTCACTTGGCATGATAAGCTTTAAGATCTCCGAACACAAATAGGTTAGCGAAAGGATACACCTTAAATGTTTGCTGTGACTTGCTATCATTAGCCTCTAGTACTTCTTTGACTTTTATGTTTTTCATTTTTTCCTCTTCTGTCACTCCATGATTTATTTTATTTTAATTCTTCATGTCTCGTTGAAGCCTAAACAGCGATAGCGAATCCGGTTGCTTCGTTTTTAAAATGTCCAATATTATTCAAGTACATTATTTTATATATATATATATATATATATATATATATATATATATATATATATATATGTGTGTGTGTGTGTGTGTGTGTGGGTGCGTAGTGCGTGTTTGGTATTTATTTATGAAGACATACATATATTCAGAGAGAAATGCAGAGATACAGAGACGGGGACAGACATGCCCATCTTTAATCGCTAAGAAAATCAACCCATTCATAAAAATCGAAATAAGTATATATATATATATATATATATATATATATATATATATATATACTTGTTTCGATTATATATGAATATATATATATATATATATATATATATATATATGTGTGTGTGTGTATTCATACATTAACAATATGTTCAGCCATGTGATAGTCGGCGCTCTTTGTAGACTCCAGTAGCCGCAGTTATATTTGCATACACTCTATTCCTGAATTTAAGCATATTTAACTATAATTATTTCATACCTTATATTTTATAAGTATGTACACAAAAACGCACACTCTCGTATACGCACAGATTTACGTACGCAAAAACACACGCACACACACACACACACACACACACACACACACACACACACACACACACACATATATATATATATATATGAAAGTATAGGAACATATATATATATTCTGACAATTTTCTATAATTTATGTTCACAGAAAAAAATATAACATCACATGAAAAATTATATAAATACATAACTATAGCAAACTGACTGTTATTCTTAACTAAACACACACACACACACACACACACACACACACACACACACACACACACACACACATATATATATATATATATATATAGATATATATATATATTTCTGTTTTGGTTCCATTATAAATGAATTACTTTTCTATATGTGCATAGTCAGATATGCGCAAATTTTCATTCATATATATTTTATTACGCAAGCATTTCGATACCTCCACACGTATGTATACATAGTAATACAGGCTTATTTTAAATGCACACCCAGATCCCATACATACTTACGCATCGTCTGTTTATAACTCAGGCTCTCAATTTGTAACTCACATATACCTACGCAGTTTTCCTTGATTCTTCCACTCATACAAACAAGATTCCGATTCACTTTGTGCCTCTCAATATTAATTTCCTGTCGAATTTCGAATATCACAGGACTAGCAGTGACCTTTGATTTCATGGCGGCCATCTGCAAGTGTCACAAACGCCTTTTCAAGTGATTTTAATCTTCAATCGATCTAAAACTTCAGTGAAAAAAATAATTGGAAATGTGCAGTAATTATTTGCTTTGAAACAGTCTCCTAACCTTTATCCCCAATCACAACACAGAAAACGTAACAAACAATGCTTGGCGCATGTCAAACACAAAATAATTTTTACTGAATGCATTACAAGACATCACATCACAGCAAACACATAGCGCGCATGAAGATGATCGCTTCATCGGGATAAGTAAATCATGAATAGAGCTCAAAACATCAATTTTAGAGAAAGGAAAAAACTAAAAATGCCGAAACATATGAATTAGATGCACGTCTTTAATAAACTTCCTTTTTTCTCAAAAATTAAACCAGTATTGAGAGTTTCGAAATTTATTACATTGGCTTTTCACTCTTTCCTTTTAATCGATAATTTTCACGAAGTGTAAAAAGAATATTGAACTCATAACTATTTTCATGACGAGTAAAATGTTTTATAAATCTAGGAAATATTCTTAGATTTTGTAACTCGTGAATTTCTCATGTCAATTTTTTCCAGTTACAGAATAAAGAATTTCTAATGCTCACTTTATAAACCTACAGAAATCCTGATTCGAAAATCATCAGTAATAACGAATATTATTCATTCACACAATAATCATGGCGAGTTTTTCTTAGCAAAAATTACTTTCATCGCTTAGATATGAACCAACGCTGTATGTATGTAACACCCTTGAATTTCCGACTTATTACTTAGTCGTAGTTCTAGTGATAAGTGCGCCAACCATTACATATTTATCGAAGTGATCAAGTAAGGACGTTTATATTGTTCCAAGAAAATAACTAGTAAATAATAATCTGTCTGTGTTACGTAACTGCTAGTTTTGCAAAAAATGCGAGTGTCTGGTCGGGTTTAATTTTCCGTCTATTGCGTTCCTATTTGTATACATTTGCCGTTGGAAATGTATGAATATTTCTCTACTTCGAGAGAAGATTTAGAGCTTTATTGCAAACTAGTCTCGAACGAGAATTCTGAAATTAAAACGAATTAGATATGGGGTTAGCAACTTCAACTCATAAGAAACATATTTGGTACAAAAACCATAACAAGATAATCTATTCCTATGAGTTTTCGCCCTGTAAATCAGTGTCTACGATTAACAGCAACGAAACACAAGATGCTACACTCATTTTCTCTATGAAGCGTAACATATATTGTCTAATTATTAGTGTAACTTTTTGTAATTAATTTAATCCCACTAGACAAAGAATTATATGTGTATTGTGCAACCTATTTAAAAAAAATCTTGTGAAAACACCTATATTTTGCATGAAATTGTTCATAAAATTTCGGACCATACTCGTGTAAGATACAGTACGTAATTTATAAAGCAAAATCTATCTTTCAATGATTAACATAATGTTTCGTGTTTCTTTGTTCAAAAAAACAAATTTGAACTCTCATTCTCACCTTGGTCTCGCATGTTTACAAAGTGATTATACATTAATTTTTACTTGACTATTGTAACTATTCAATGCATATGTTAAACAGATTTAGAAAACTAAAAAATTATTTATACCCGGCTATCTCAAGTGGAATGACTACGTTGAATCCATTGCTAAATCCGCTGCTATGATTGTCGGCTCTCTGTGCAGGGCCCGGAATTTCTTTCTGGCTGAATCTATCCTGCAATTATATAAATCCACCATCTGCCCGTGTATTGAGTACTGCTGCCACATCTAGTCGGGTGACCCTTCTATTCTCCTCGGGGTTCTTGACAAAATACAGCGATGAATCTGTAATGTTATTCATACCGATTTTGCTGACCACCTGCAGTATCTATCTCACCGGCGTGACGTGGCTTCCCTGTGCCTCTTCTATAAATACTTTCATAGCTTCTGCTCAGACGAACTTAAAGCACTGGTGCCACCTAGATGTGAATTTTCACGAGATACTAGATTGGCAACTAGGTCCCACCATTTTACAGTGTAACCGATGAAATGTAACCGCAATTTCTACCCCAACAGCTTCTTTCCTTGCACTTCGTGCCTGTGGAATTCCCTACCGCATGCTTGCTTCCCCGACGGCTACAACCTCCTGGAGTTTAAATGTAAGGTCAATAGACACCTCCTAACACACTAACTTACACCCACTCTCTCCAACTTTCTCCCTAGATAGATACTAAATCGTCTGTCACCCTCCTTCTGACATTTTCTATACTCAATCCCTCTATGTAACCCCCTGCGCTATAGTGGCAGTGGAATTCCTTGCTTGGGATGACACGATTAAAAAAAAAGAGTTATGATCGGCCAAAGCGTATATCACGTATGGCACTTCCTCTAAGTGGTCAATTTCTAAAAAGGAAAAAAAATATTATAAACCTTTTCAAATAACTTCAGTCATTAATACATATATATATATATATATATATATATATATATATATAGCATATACATAGCATAATGATGATCCACGTATAATGTCTTAATATTTATAGGCAAAAATACTAAAATGCTGTAAATTTATTTTTTGACCGTATTTATTTATTTCTATTATTACAGAAATAGAAATAAATAAATACATTTTTAAACTTACAACTTTTTCTTATATACTATAGTCATCCGCAGACAGATCTGTTTCGCTGTATTACAGCTCATCAGTACGGATTAGACTCCGGTCGCTTCCAAACCGAGGATTGAAACCAAACCGAATGGGCGTCAGTCGGCGATTCTACTCCTAGGCCAAGAGCTTACATTAGAAGAAGGCAGGCATTTTAGCGCATATAAACACGCCCAATAGCTAGTGTGCTCCAATTCATTATCGAATGAGTGGTGCGTAAATGCCTGAGTAGCTACTGTTTACAAAGTCTACCACACAATCAGAGTGTGAGAGCGAAAATATATATATATATATATATATATATATATATAGTGTATTGAGACAGGAGATAATTATCTAAACATATATTGTTAAATATAAAAGACAATGTCTATTACGTTTAAACATGGACCATTGTAAACATCGTTTTTGGCTCTTATTTCTTATCAAATAAATAGAAATATTGTTCAACATTTAGATACATCTTATGACGCTGTTTCAAAAAATGGAAAGCCATTTTCAGCGTGGTTGCAGCGACCTTAACATCCACCATCAAATATGTGTTAACATAAAATACTACGCGAAAATAACAGTCAGAATAGCAGACTCAGGTCGTAAATTCGTAATATGACGTCACAGCACGTGAATCACTAAAATGATAATATTCAAATATTAAGACATATGGTTTGTTGTTAAAATTTCGCTCTCTCAGGTGGTGTGACGTCATAGAACTACATTAATAATTTATTACCTGCGTCTTCTACTCGCCGTTATCGTCGCACAGCAATGTTTACATTAATGCATTGATGATTTAAAATATATTTATATGACCGAGAACGTCTGGTTTAGTAGGAGAGGTTTAATGTTATTCTTCTTCTTCTTCTTCTATGTGCCCTGTCCTTTCAGGACATAGGTGATCATGGTTCTCCACGTCTCCCTATCCCTTGTGGCTCCTAGTATGTTTGCTCCCGTTACTCCTGTCAACCCCCGTACGGTCAACCACTTGATCAGGCCCTGCAGATATGTTATCCGCTGCATTCTTTTGTCTCTCTTTCCTTCTATCTGGCCAGTCAGTATCAGGTTCCTTATTGCGTGTCCCAGGAACTTCAGTTGTTTCTTCCTGATGCTCACTATCAATTTCCTCTTTGCTGCCATTCTTTCCAACACCTCATCGTTGCTTGCATGATCAGTCCACGATATCCTCAGCATCCTTCTGTAGAACCACATTTCCGCTGCTTCCATTTTTTTCCTCATTTTCGATTATATTGTCCAGCATTCGCTGCCGTATTGAAGAACTGACATCACGTAGCAGTCCAGCACTCTTTTCTTTGTTTCCAGTGAGATTTTCCTGTGTGTTAGTATTTTGCTCAGCTTCTGGAACGCATCCTTTGCCATGCCAATTCGCCTTTGGATCTCCGTGTCGTACTTTCCATCTTCAGTTAGGACACTTTCTAGGTATTTAAATTTTTGTACTTGCTTGATTCTGGTATCTCCCACATTTATTTGTCATCTTTGGTTGTACCTTTTGCTGATGACCATGCACTCAGTTTTCTTAAGGTTTATTTTTAGTCCTTTTTTGTCGCTTTCCACCGCTACCATCTGTATGAGGTCTTGTAGTTTCCTTTCCGTGTCCGCAATCAGCACTGTGTCGTCTGCGTGCCTTATGTTTTTCAAGCTGTGTCCTCTAACAACATATCCTGGCTTGTCATCTAGGGTCCTCAAGATATTCTTGCTGTACAGGTTGAACAAATCCGGTGAAAAGACGCATCCTTCTCTTACGCCTCATTCTAGTTTTGTAAATCTACTGAGATCGTTACCTGTCCGTATGCAGGCCGTTTGCTACCAGTAGAGATTATTGATTACTCTTTTGTCTGTGCCGAAAATATCGAGGCTGCCGAGCATCTCCATCAGTTCTTTGTATCGTATCTCGTCGAATGCCTTCGCATAATCAATGAAACATAGGGACAAATCTTTCTTCATTTGTATTGCCCTTTCGGAGAGCATCCTAATCATGAATATGGCGTTACTTGTTCCAGTGTCTTTGATGAACCCGCACTGTTCCTGCCCTATCTCTGGCCTGATTTTGCTTCTCGCTCTATTCATCAGGATTCTGATCATCAGTTTTGTAATGTGGCTCAATAAACTGATAGTTCTGTGTAATTCACACTCATTTGCGCCTGGTTTCTTTGGCAGTGCTATAAATATCGACTTGCATAGGTCGTCTGGTATTATTCCGCCGCTATAAATTTCGTTTATTATGTCGGTAATTTTTTCTATTCCATATTCTTCTAAGGCTGTCAGCAGTTCTATCACTATGGCGCCTGGACCAGCTGCTTTGTTTCTGTTCATTTGGCCATTGCTGCTTCCACTTCGGATTTTAGGATTTCCGGTCCATCCATCTCCTTGTGTATTCTCGGTTGTTCTCGCTTGAAAAAGATTCTTTATATATTCTTCCCATCGCTGGAGTATTTCCTCTTTCTCTAATATGATTGTTTCATCCTTGGATTTTATGCATCCTGTTGAGGAGCAGGTTTTTTTGTCCTGTTAGTTCTCTTATCTCTTTGTGCATCTCTGCTTAGTTGTTCCTGCTCAGTCTCTCTACTTCTTCACATTTGTTGTTGAGCCATTCCTCTTTGGCTTGTCTGCATTTGTTCCTTATCGGCCTGTAGAGTTTCTTGTAATCTGCTCCATGTCTTGGCGTTATTTTTTGTCTCCTTTGCATCATGTGGATGATCTCTTCGGTGATCCACTCGTTTTTTTTCTGCATCTAATTTCCTTTGGGGCTATGTTATTCGCTGAGGTCACCCTCGCTTCTTTTAGTGACTCCCATTTTCAGAGCCCTTTTTCAATTTGTTCTTCATATTTCTTTCTCACGCTGTTATTGTATTCTTTCTGCAGGGTGAGGTCATTCTTTAGGGTGTCGTATTGTAGCCTTGGTGATGTGCTGGGCTTCTTCAGTCTTTGAAGTTTCACCCTCAGTTTGCAGATGACTGGGACGTGGTCACTTCCGCAATCGGCACCTGGATATGTTTTGCATTGTACCACTGCGTTCCTGAATCTCTTGTTTATAGTTATATAGTTATTTTGGTTCTTCGTGTCTTCTCCTGGGCTTCTCCATGTCCAAAACGTCATGGGTGTTCTTGGAACCAGGTGTTAATAATTACCTGGTCATTGGCTGAGCAGCATTGAACCCATTTTCTCCTCGTTCGTTGCGCTCCTAGTCCAAAGTTGCCGCTCGTGTCTCCTTCTCTAACTTTACCTACCTTGGCATTCAAGTCTCCCATTACAATAGCCATATAATTTTAGGTTTCTTACAATTTCAACGTAATTATTATATTGATAACAACTTGGAAGAGAGATGCTATATATATATATATATATATATATATATATATATATATATATATATATATATATATATGTGTGTGTGTGTGTTTGTGTGTGTGTGTGTTTGTGTGTGAGTGTGTATATATATATATATAATCATTTAATTGATATTAATAACGTATGAAGGCTTATATTTTGTTAAAGGGAAAGTAATGATGCTATTAAAATCAAACAAATTAAAAGTACATTCTATAATCAAATACGTTTTCTGTGAAAGTTGTTAAAAAAAAAGCATTTTGGTGTGCTATTATTTGGCCAAAACTGGGTAATGAAAGAAAAAAAGAAGTAACAATACAATTTGTCAAAGCTTTTGATTTAGGCAATCAGATCGATTATCTAAATTATGATGTGCTTCGATGCTGTGTTACAAAATTATCATCTTTTTTCAATCTCTAAATGAAATAGATTCATCGATTAGAGTGTCTTGTAATGAGTTTTATGTTGTGCTTTGATATTTGCTTTAGACGATAACTTTGATATTTGCCGTGTCCATCAGTAATATACTACTTTATTTTTTTATATAAAATGCCTGGAGATTAATGGTAAAACCTAAGTGGGAAACATCATTGTACGTGATTTTGAAAACGAAAATACATAAGAAAGTAAATAGAAATTAACTTAATTTGCTAATATATTCCGCCAATAATTAGATAGAATTTAAAATGTCAATCTTATATTTCAAAGATATTTACGTTTGAACTGAAGTGAGAGAAACAATATTTTATAATGTCTGTGAAAAAGTAAATATTACATAATTGTACTGTTGCCAAATAAGCAACTGAAAAACTTCACAGATACATGATATGGTAGTACATAGAGCTAAACCACTTGAAGTTATATTCATTTTACTCACTAGCACAAGGTGTGGGATTGTGATGGAAATAAGTGTTACATACGGATAGAAGCAGTTGTAGAAAATAGAAAGAGGCGCATGGCAAGATGTATGTTCTTACCAGATTTATACAAATTGTACAGTGATAGATGAAGATACAACGGAAGATAGAGAATCTATATAGTATTATTAAAGGTGAACATACTTATAAGAATATATGATACGCAAATGACACTGAATGCCGTAAGAGATATAAATCTAAAGGGGAAGAGATTAATCTTTTAAATGTAAAAATATAGATTGCAGGATTGTCAGCAAATAAAGTACCCAAATAGGTAAACTAATACAAAATTGTAGATGTCAGCAAAATGTGACAACAAAGGTTAAATATTTAACAAACAAATTCGAATGTAAATTTAAATAGCAAGATATTTATATTAAAACCAATGCAAAATAATGAGAGACAGGAAAAAATATTAGAAATGTGCCCACGACTGTCATCAAATATGAGTCCCCACATATGGTAAAAAAATATTTAATGTTTCTTAACAAAAGAGACAAAAATCAATGCATAAGAAATGTGGTTCTGCAACATTATGGTGAAAATAATTTTGGACATAGCGCGGATTTAAGGAATAAATATTAATGAAAATTGAAACAAATAGGACAATTATATATTGAATAGGATAGACGAAACTTAGTAGATCAAAATCAGAATGAAGGTTTTGAAAAATTTTACACGCAGGACATAAGTAACAATTAGAGAGTAGGAGAGAGGGTCACTTAACTGACAGTCTGGTGGGAGTGAATGGGGGAAATAAAGTTGGAAGTCCTAGTAAAAGAAGAAAGCTTAGTAAAAAGCTACAAGTAATATGGTGTTCTCTAGTGTGATTCTCACGACATATAGATTAATGTTAAAATAACACAAGATTCAACATTCAGAAAAAGATACTATTTCATATAATAATCTTATATTACGTATATCAGCGTAGTCCACAATTTATTTCGCTTATTTATTATATATAATAGACATAGTAAAGATAAACTGACTGTAAATTGATGAGGAAAAGAAAATAATACCAAAGTATGTCTGTCAACAGCTTTCATAATTTAAAGAAACGAATCTCATATAAAAACTTAAATTAGTGTGGCCCACTACTTTGTATAAGAAAAATACTATAATGTCATATGATGTTAAGAAACATTATGTCATATTCTTCTCATGAATCAGCAGTTATATCTATGCACGAAAAAACAAAGCCTTTTCTACCTTCTTTTCTAATCAATACTTAATAATAAATAGTTATACACGGAGTAAAATATATGCATTGAAATATTATCTTCAACTTGCGATTCTAGATTTCATGGATGTCATCACAGCGACAAATGACCAGGAGATAAAATTACGAAGAAATCATTTACATTTGATGTTCAAGAAACATATTTTGTTGCTGCAATTTTATGGCACAAACAAGTTTAAGGATTTCTAACGAGTTATAAATGTAGTACATTTTTATAATCATTACACCTTAACCTAGTCAGGTAGTCGAGGTAGTGTAATGGTTAGCTGGATTTTTTGCTAGAACAGTTCAAATAAAGTCGTGAGTTCGGTCCTCATGAGGTAAACCATATTTTCGTCCTAGTGTCACATCTACTATACGCTTAGAAATTCACAATTACACCTTAACCGAAATTAGCTGTGATTACGATACTCACTGAGGGCTCCATTTTGTCGGACTTGTACTACATCTAAACAATCGCTTGGAAATCACCAATACATTTTAACATTAATATACATTTTTTTTCCCATATGCAATATTTCAAAAGATATAACAAAGTAACTTCACCGCTGTGTTTTTTCTCAGTTCTACTATTTTATATAAATTTATTTTAATTTATTTTTTATAGCATGATTAGATATTAAAACACATCATGGGTATGATAAAATCCACATTCAGTAGAAAATTCTCTGAGTGGACAATTGTAAGAACGTGGAACGACTTCTTAGCTGCTGTGGCTAACAGGTTTACCCTGTCACGAATCAGGGTCCCAGCTATAGTCAAATAGTCAAAACTCAAACAAAATTAAGTATTAGATATTTACATTACAACTACCAGGAGTACATTATATTTACAAACTGTATATCTAACAAACACAAGTTTATCCTGAAAGTATAAATTCATCCACTAAATAAGTAGTTGAACTAATAAAATTCCGTAAAAAATATTTTGATTTCGGCACGAAATACATGTTGATATGCGGCTAAACAGAACTTATCAATAAACGTTAATACATTCTCCACTGTAATTCATCTGGATAACGAATTATGATTAAACTTTATCGTATTGAAGAGTCTGATTTGAGTTAAAAGCTTTGTTTTAAAAAACAATGGTGAGTAGGTACAATGTCAGCAAACGGATGTTGCGGTGATGTGACAGTACAACTAGCCAGAGGAGCTTATGACGTGGCGGAAATGCAAGAAAAGCGTGTTAACAGCTTTCCCAATCATGATTGATTTATGCAAAGGCTTCCCACTCATGTCTTTCCGTTCTGTCACTAGTATATATGCATAATAATGCGAGAACTCAAGTAAATATGGAAATTTAAAGTCGGCAACCAGTCTCAACATTATGACAAGGAAAACGAACATTAATATATTGGGGGAAAAAGAAAGATTTATGAAAATTCTCCAGAGATGAGACTATCGCATTTAAAAGAAACATTTTACAAATTTTTCATAAGTATGTGGAACTTTGATATATAAACTCATGAATCTGTAAAACAGCTTGCATAATATATGTGTCTAAAAATTGACGTAAAAATCAAAGCCATCACAATTACTGAATAATATTTCTTGCTATAGAGGAAGAATGTCTCAAGGTAACATATTTAATTCCAACCGACGTCTGCAGGCGAATCCATTAATATAACAAAAAAATGTCGGAATGAAAAAAAAACGGTTTTACTTTTCAATGCAGACACATTTTGTAGTCTTAATATCAGAATACATAATTTGATAATGACTTATTATTACATAATATTTTTTTTCCATATTAAATATTTTCTATCTAAAATCACAATATGCGTAATAGGCAACATCGTGCCAAAATATGCATCATCATACTTGGATTAATTCTAATTTAACTAATAGAAACATTTCCAGTATCATTTAGTGCAATTTCCAGCATTGCAGGAGGTTTACGTCATAAATATTGCTGATGTGATGTGGAACGGAAATATCTGGATTATGTCATTTTTCTTTCCGATATATATGTACTTTAGTTTTTTTTCTGCTGTTTCTAGTCCTCAAGTGATATAGTTTTTGTTATTTTGTACAGATCATTGAGGTTCTAGTGCAATCCTCAATGTTCAACTAAGGATAATTTTATTAAGTCTCACAGGCTTTAATATTTCAAAATACTTTGAACCATTGCCGTCAGAATACTGATAGTTGATATATTTACAAATGGGTTTGCTGTCATGCATTAGATCTATATAAATGACTCAACCTAACGATATTATTTAAGTACATTACTCAAGTATTTCACTTAATGTTTTGTAGAAATGTGTGTTGTAGTGTGAAACGATCTCTAAATAACTTTTTTCTCCTATACTTGATTTGTTGAAACTGACCCATATGTCGAGGAATTTGAAGTGTTTAGCAATCACTAATTTTATGTTTGATTTTTTTTATCATGGATTCAGTGTAGAAGCTCTCACTGCTTTTTCTTCCTGTTGATTTTAAGTTCAAGATAATATCTATCACAGTTATTGCGTTTGTGTGCATATATATATATATATATATATATATATATATATATATATATATATATTGTGTGTGTGTGTGTGTGTGTGTGTGTGTGTGTTCTGCATTACTTCCTCATATTCGATATATTCTCAATGGAAGTGAAAATATGACCGTTGTCTTCTACTGGTACATTCGTTTCGAATGTGATACATCATCATCATCTTCTTTTTCTTCTTCTTCATCCTACTTCTTCTTTGTGCCTTGTCCTTTCAGGATGTAGGAGATCATAGCCTTCCACGTCTCCCTATCAATGGTGGCTCCTGTTTCACCACTCAAACCCGGTCTCCCATTCACCTGCTCAGTCCTGTCAAGTACGTTACAAACTGTTTTCCCCTTTCCTTATCTATATCTGGACTGTTAGTATCAGGTTCTCCAAACCTTCGTTCTTCAATGCATGGTCCAGAAATTCTTACTGTCTCTTCCTGATGCTTAGTATTAAGTTTTTTCGTTTCTATTTTCTCTAAATCATCATTACGCACATACTCGATCCATGATATCCGCAGCATCTTTCTGTAGAACGACATTTCAGTTGCTTCAAGTGATAAGGGGCGCTTAAATTATCAGAAAAAAATCTCCAAGTCTGTGCTTTCACTTTCGCTGTGATTAGTCTTAGAAAAAATCAAATAAACAAGGGCATGCTTTTACTCATTTTCGTACACCTGATGAGGTTTGAATTTTTTTCGTAATGGTGTCCTCGTCCAGTTATGTTGATTGACTCAGGTCTATTTGTTCAATCAATATTCTGCTATAGATAGACAGAAGAGATATACACTTTCTTATTATAGAGTTAAGTAATTGCTTAAATTTATATGATGAAATATAGATCAATATTGCATCTATTACCAGAGATAAAACCAAATTTATTTGTGATGAGTTGACTTTCATAAAACAATTAGAGAAAATATAATTTAAATTAATATTTTCACGATGATAGACCCAGATGATGATATATTTCTGTAACTGTACTGGTGTTGAGGGCTACGTTTTTACTTCCAACATTCATTAATACGTGATAAACCCAAATTTTCAGGATTCGTTTCTGATTCCAGACTTCCTTCTAAAACTGAAACATGTTATTGAATTCGGGTATAATTCTCTGACGCATTGATCGATAGTCTTGTTAATCAGGTATTTGCATGAATGACCGAAAGAACTCCTACTGTCCTCTTAAATGAAATAAGTTTCGTAAAGAGCACAAATTTAATTTTTTTGAAATATACTTATTATTGGTGAACAAGAGAACGCCTGTAATTAGCAGGCCACAATAAACGGACATAATTATGTAAATTTTTGTAAAATTTGTGTGAAAATTAATTTTCAGCCCTTAGACATTTTTTGACCTTAACGTTTTAAAATTATGGGAGGTTCTCCATGGTCAGCCTCACATGTGTGATGTTTGAATACTAATTTCTTGTTTCATTTGTAAGTATACTGCACACGAACATCAACTAAAATTAGGCTTGTTATTTAATGTGCATTTTGGTGCAGTGGATATAGGCTAGGAACGAGAAATTGGGGAACTGAGTTCGAATTCCAGTTGAATTCATTGCATTCAATTACGCACAAATAACCTTGAGAAAGTTATTAGTCCGTCTCTTCCCTCCAGTTATGAGATAAATAGCGAAACAGATTGGGTTCTATAGCCTTGGCTGGCAACCAATCTACCGCAGAAAGAATTGGCAACCTACTGCGTGATAAGCTTCTGCCCAGTCAGTCAAGTATCGAAAGAGAAGTGATCGCCCAAGCGTGTTTCACGTATGTCACTTAACTGACTGACTAACTTAATTGATCCTGTTGAGAAAATGGTTGATATGAAGGTGACATTATTTCTAAAGAGAGATTTTATTGTACAAGTAACACTGAATTTCAAATCAAAATTACGGGTGCATTTTATTCTGTTTAAGGGAGATAATGTCATATTAATGTAATCTATAATGGATCAGATTTTTGCGTTTTTGCAGTATCCATCTTCCAATAAAAATATAAAAGAAACATTAATTAATCAGGACACATTCCAAAAATTAAACTACACAAGCAAGAAGGATGGTTCACCCTTATGACACTTGAACCCTTCTATATTATATATACGAATGAGTTCAGCTGATGAGAGAGTGAGGGCGGAATGTATTCCAGCAGATATTTCTGACAGCCAGGACTAACAGTCACGCCAATAAACTCTCATAGGTATATATTTTTATTACTCTCTTTGTTAAATATATTGGATTAACTCTCTTCCATCATTGTGTCTTTATATCTAGTCCCAACAAGGCCACAACAATTCGAGACGAGTATTCTTAAAGATTGTTAGGAAAGTGTCAATATTAGTACAACATTGTATGCACAGAATTATATTTTTCATCACTATAGTACTTAGCAATCCTATAAATGTAAACCGAACGAAAACAAACAAACATTTTACCCTACTCAACAGTATTTGGTAATCAAGAAAAGTAAGCCGGACGAAAAACAAAGGTCTAACTTACACTGAATTTGAAAACGAGCCGATAAACTACGAGAATTCATGTTTTCCGAGAAAAAAAAACACTTGTGTTTCTCTGATTGAGAAATTAAAGAAATTAAAATTATTCACTTTCAATGATTCTTATTTTTAAACTGAGTGATGAAGAATATATTTTTTTTTATTAAAAAAAACGATATGTTTTCATTTGAACTTTAATTTGCATTCGGTTAATCCTAAATAACAAAAATGACACGGATAAATATGGACAATTTTAAATCCACCATTCTCGATATTCTTAAATTTCAACTTGAAGAGCAAAACCAACGGGAGATTAAAGGGAAAGAGAATCAAAATCAATGAAAAGGTAAATTGCAAGAAACGAAGTTTGAGAAGTAAAATTTAAAAAATAATAGAGCAACGCCAGTTGAATATACAGAAAGAACGACTTGAAATGCAAAAGCAATCTTCGAAATAACAATTTGAATTTTAAAATCAAGATAAAAATCAATAGCTTGAATTTAAAAAACAAACTCAAGTAGAAGAAATTTTACTTTAAACTCAACAAGAGCATAGAAAATTGCTTAAGCTGCAAAACTGGGGATAAATTACTCAAAATGAAAATGTTGTCTCAAAACGCGATCTGAGGCGCAATAGACAATTTTACAAAAATATTCTACGGACGAGCATATTACTCTCGCCTCCTATTTTAGAAGATTATACGCCACAAATTTCATAAATTGGTCAGTTTGCTTTCTTCTTCCAAAATTGGACATTACAGAGAACAACAAATTTACCCGGTAAAACAATCAAAATAACATTTACTGAAGCGGTTGATCTTACCCGAGGACTTTCAGTGAATCGGAAGCGTATGCCAAGATTTGAAAAATATCGAGAAGTCTGGCATAGCTCACGTAAGAAAACGTACACCGAATAATAAAAAAAACAAAACAAATTGAATCTCCCTTTAAATCAAACCAATTAAAAAATGAAACATGACAATTTCCTTCCTAACCCCTGTTTCGGTTGTAGATTATTACTTTGGTATAAAGACAGCCCTTATCGGAATAAAATGAAAATATCTGTGTAAAAAACACAAAAACCAGATGAACAAAACGTACAAGTCAGTCAGTTAAGTGCCATGGGTGACACACGCTTTGGGAGATTATGTATGGAAAGGGACATGACTTATTAGTTGATGCTTATCCCGGCGTAGGTTACCATTGCATTCTGCGGTAGAGTGTTTGCCAGCTAAGGCTATAGAAGCCAATCTGTCCTGTTATTTAACACATTATTGGAGGGAAGAGACGGATTAATAACCTTCCCAAGGGCAATTGTGCATAAGTGAATGCAAGGAATTTAACTGGAATTCGAACTCTGCTCTCCGCTTTGTCGTTCCGAGTCGATATCCATCGCACCAGGACGTTCATAGTGCAAATACAAATCCTATATAAAAATATTAAACTGCAGTTAGATTCTGGTTCACCTTTAACAATTCTAAATCTACAGACTTGGAATCAGTTTGAAAAACAAACATTGCTAAGAACTAATGAAATGGCCAGGTTAGTGACACGGAAGAAAATCAATTTTAAAGGAGAGCTTATGATAAATGCAACATTTTACCGAAGTACGACAAAACTAAAGAAATCCGTATTATACAATAGAGAGAATTCATTCGGCATCGACTGGATAGACAAATGTATGTTCTGGGATACTCCAGTTAATTCTTCTTGCCAAAAAGTTGATAACTTGACGACCGAGGCAAATAATCTAATAAAAGATGTAAAACAAAGTCTTTCCAGAAGTTTTTTTTCAGGGACTTTGGTCTGTGTAATAAGATAACGGCAAAATTCTAGTTAAAAAAGATATAGAGAATGTGTTTATGAAAAAAAAAGAATATGCTTTTGCCTCTTTATCATAATGAAATGAAGAATTAGACAGACTATAAAGGACTGGTGTTTTGTCGAAAATTGTGTACAGTCAATGTTCTTCATTGACCGTCTGTGTGAAGAAGTCAAACTAGATCAGCGCTTCTACCATTCTTTTAGCGAGACTTAATACAGCAATCAAAACCTATCATTATGCTTTACTTAGACCTGATAATTATTGTGAAGCTAAATGTATATTATTTTTCAAAAAATGACCTCAGTGACGCGTATCTTCAAATACCGGTTGAGGTAGAATGTTCTAAGTAGCTAGGTATCAACAGCTAAATGTATATTATTTTTCAAAAAATGACCTCAGTGACGCGTATCTTCAAATACCGGTTGAGGTAGAATGTTCTAAGTAGCTAGGTATCAACACCCATCGTGGCTTGTACAAGTTCGAACGTGTAACTTCGGGGAACGATCCGCCAGCAAATTTTCCAATAAATATTGGACACTATGCTGATCGACTGCGACTTCATTTTTGCATATTTATACGTTATACTAATGATCAGTCAAAATATAGAACAGCATAAAAGAAATGTGCATAAATTGTCCTCAGGAGTTCAGGAGTACTGGTTCAAATTGAAAGAGTACAAATTCAACTTCTTTATGAAGAAAATTAAATACTTGGTAACATTATTGATAAAGAGGGCATAAGACGAGATCCACAATGGATACCACAATAAAAAATTTCTAACTTACATAGTTTCTTAGGATTGGCAAACTATTATTAGGTGTTTTTATATCGAGTATACACAACTTACGTGCACCGTTGAACGAATTTTGGGAAAACGAAAAGAAATGGGAACAGAAAACTGAATGTCAAGAAGCATGCATCAAAACAAATAAAGTCTCGTTTCTCGCCCACTATAATCGAGACTTGGACATTATAGTTGCCAGCGACGCCTGCTCGTATGGCACTGGAACATGTATTTTCAAAGGTGCCCGATGAATCGAACTAACAAGCATTTAGGGATTATTTTTCCAGTTCATTCACGGTAGGCACTTTATTTGCAGACGGATCATAAACCGTTACGGAAAATATTCGTTTCTAAAAAGGGTATATTTGGGAATACAGCAAATAAACTGCGGAGACGAGAAACAAGTCTTTGACATTATAAATTTAAATTAGAATTCCTACTTTCTAAAAAACTGTCTTGCTGACGGACTGTCCAGATTACTTCCGCAAACACAGAGAACCTCTTGCAGATGCTGTGATTACTTCTGTCCGAACAGAAGGAGAAAGAAAAACCACATTGAGCAACATATTAAGGTAACTTACCGTAACTTTCGAGCAGATAAACAAGAAGATCTAAACGATGAGTTATCAGTCAAACCAAATTCAAAATTCTTGAAGAAGTCAATGAGTTATCAGTCAAACCAAAATCAGAATTCTTGAAAAGACAAACACACTTCCGATATATATTCTTTAAGCGAAAAAGTACTACTATATAGTGAGTGAGTCTTCATTTCCACAAAAATACAAATAATAATTCTGAAAGATTTTAATGCTGGTCATCCAGATATTACTTGGATAAAAAGCCTTATGCGCAGATATGTGTAATCGCTGAACATGGATTAGGATACCGCAAATGTTTTAAAATAATTTAAAGACTGTGGTTAGCAACTAAGTCACCTCCAATCAAATATAGTTTTTGTCCAAACCAGACCGACTATGATTTCGAATTCATGTAAATTTTGCAGGTCTGCAAGACGGATTTTACTATCTCATAGTTGTAGATATTTTTAAAGTTGCTTGATGTTCTTAGATGTAGTAATATCACTACAGAAGTGACAAACAATTTCGTACACGATTTAGGTTAATAGATTGTTTAGTTTCAGACAATAAGACGAAGTTAACGTCCGGCAAAATTAAGGATTTTGTGAGACCTTCTAGATCAATCATATCACAATTGCTCCATATCACCGATATTGCTCCATATCACCGATATTGCTCCATATCATACAAGATCTAATGGACATGCTGATTGCTTCATTGACACAGAAAAAAGCTAGAGGCACACCCATAGAAAAAAAACCTGGAACAGCTCCTTCAGTTGCATAAAATAACGCCCAATAACACACCATCATCTTTACACCCAGCCGAGTTAATGTTTTTGCGTAAAATCAGTTCTATGTTCGACAAGCCACTTCCCAAATAAACAAATCGTGGACGATAAAACACGCTACCAACGCGGAGAGAAAAAAATTCTGATGTTCCTAGATAATAAATATTACTGGGAAATGGGTACAATTGACAAAGGAGTAGGAAATATGGTCAATATAATTAAAGATTCCCAGTTCACTTAGAAAAACAAAAGAAAACAAAACAATTACATCAAATCTGGAAAGGCCTTCAAACGACGCTAACGGTGGTTCCTCCTGAAGAAAAAGAAGGATGTCATTTACGATACTTTTGAAATGCCAGTTCATCAAGCCGCCCCGAAACAGAGCTGATCAATAAAGAAAAGAAAAATAACGTATATTCTAGTCGTGAATCCAAAAAGAAAAGAATATTTTGACTCCTGCGGAGTATACATTTAAGAAGGGGATATCATGGTGACTTAACCATATTACACATTAAATCTATAAAACTATATATAAGCAGCAGTCCTGCTTAAGAGAAAGTGAGAGTGGAATCGATTCCGGCAGATACATCTGACTGCCGGACTAACAGTCATGCTAATAATCTCTCATTGTTATATGTTTGTATTTCTGTCTTTATTAAATATATTTGTTCAGTCCTTCTTTGTGTCTTTATTTCTGGTCCCAACAAAGCCTCAACACAGAGTTTCATCATTTTTTTTTGTTTTTTTGTTTTTTTAATAATTAAATGTAACCGGATGTTATTATTTGGTGTATTTATCTTTATACATATCGACTCAAGAAAACTCTTCCAATCTTATTACTTCCCTGCGACTTACGATCATCGAAGTAATAAAAAGTAACGCCAGTCGCTATAATATACAAGGTTCGTTCAAAATATTTTCGTTATTCTATATTTGATTTTCACGTATGTGTCTTATTTCTTTTGATTTTGTCAAATGTACAGGATGATTGGGTTAGTTGGTGCTGGATGATCGTTTCATCTTGCAAAAGGTTTCTGCACTATGTCAAACATCAGGAGTATCCAGTCTGGAATGTCAGATAATTTCGACAAATACAATAAACCGTTAAATTTAGCCACCTAAATCCCAAGACTGAAACTCTTCTGATTATTTTATGTCGGGCACAGATGGGAGAAATATCAATAAAATACCTTCTAGCATGATGAACTTTATGAAAAATTATGGCAGCATTCACAACCCTATACAAAGAAACCGTCCAAAAATGATGCAGAAAATTCGGAAGGCGTCTGAAGGCCCTGGTTACAGTTCATGACGATTTTATTGAATACGTTTCTTTTTAGAAACACACGGTATTTTTGTCTATTATTGGTAAATATGTGTGTTAAAATGAGATAACAATAACTTTTTAATTTTAGTAATTTAGTCGAAAATTAATCTATCGCACCCTACATCTTCTTCAACACCGTGCATTCGTTGGTCTTTGTCTTCACTTATGTATTATCATTGTCTTCCACAGTCAGTAAATTTGGCATCCTCGGGCATTATCGTCATGCTTGCTGTTAAATTATTTCAAATCAATTATACATCTCCTTACAAAGTTTACTGATGTACAACCAATTATAAATTTATAATATGAGTGTCTCGACTGAAAAATTGTATTATTTGTGTTGTTTCACAGATGAATCATGATAACAAAAAATAGAAGAAATATAGTGTAGAATACAAAGGTCAATAGAAGTGATAAAGCATCTCAAAACAAAAATTCAATATTAAAATGAAATATGCCGATACTTAAACCACTAGTAAATCATAGACTCTTATGTTTGTCAAGTAGGGATAAATTTTAGCTACTACAAAGATTAGGAAGATACAGTAGGATAATAAATATAATCTAAACTATACAGCTAAAAATTACATCCTCGGCTCAGTTTCCTGATTCTGTATTTGATCTATTATTTCCGAATTTGTTTGCATGTTGAAATAATTTATTTTCTCGTAATTATTGAATATATCCATGAACGTAAGACGGAAAAATATTAGGATCTAAATAAAAACGGCAGTAAAAATGGCTGAATAGCGAAAATATACCCTGTCGCTGTAAGATCTTGACGTTTTGTATCAGCAAATCGACTTTGATATCAATGTCTGATGTATACATTGGCAAGAATAAACGTGAGCTTTCAAGCAGATCTTTTATGTGATCAAATCGAGAGCAGGATGACAAAGCAATGAAGTCTACTGAAATCAAGAAATTCTCATGGGTCAAATTTGGTTGTCTAAGATTCAAAACGTAACTGAAACAGTGGTTATGGTAGGCTAGACATATTTACTGGAAACTTACTCTTCTCTAAGCTACATAATACAATAAATACAAATAGAATCAGACTTTTTTTATCCCCACATATATATATATGTGTGTGTGTGTATGTTTGTGTGTGTGTGTGTGTGTTCGCGTTTATTTGGAAAGAATACATTCATTCAAACATGTTCTATATAATAATATAGACATATTTTGTTTACTTATTTTTATAATGCCCAGTTCCAGTTTTCTTATCAATTACTTGATGTTAATATGTAATTCACCAGGTTCTTGATCACCTATGTACTTCCGATTTTCATTGTAATTGCGATAAAATCTGAATTCCATTGTGATCGTGATTTTTAAAAAAAAACGCGTGAGCGTAAAGTTTATATTTTGAAGCTATGATATATATATATATATATATATATATATATATATATATATATATATATATATATATATACATATATATATATATGCTGAACAAGCCTTTCAGCATGAAGAAGACAATACCCGAAAAAATTGTAGAAATGTAAAATGGCATTAAATACTACATGGACTTTTATATACTGTTTCAATATTTGTAATACATTTTTTGAGTGTTTGTTGGTTGCTTTTAAAAGAAAACATATATTCAAATTCGAGTGCAAATGTTTTTATCATCGGTATTTATGTTATGTTTTGCTATTATTTTACTTTATATATTATCACGGCAATAATCTAAGGAATCTTCTATAAGAGTGGTTATTTGAACTTATACTAAGTACATATTTAATATTGAAGTTCTTTCATCTTCCACCACGTTTATATCCGTTCAGATTTTTATTCTCACAAGATATTAGCAACCAGGTAGGATAAAATGTAAGCATACACATTTTAGATGAACTCTTGAGGAGTCAAAGGCCAGCCATTTAGAGGTGGTGTCTCAAATAAAACAGCATACAGAAAGCAATGAGTTACCACTCTACTCTTTCTCCCACGTATATTCATTGACTAGGACAATAATATGACGAACACTAACTGTATGAAGGGGGTTAAGCATAGGGACACTGATTTATCTCCCGGTAAGGAAAGACGTGCTCTACAGGTGTCACCGGGCCGTCATCCCTCGCCCGGAATAGAAGGACATAAGCAACAGGTGTCACCGAACTGTTTCCTGCGACTATTCGCAAAACAAAAAATAACTCTTGGGATATGGAATGTCAGAACCATGAAAAACTGTGGACAGCTGAAAGAATTCTAGTAGTAAAACTTGAAAGAAGCCTCTGAATATATCGGTAATAATCGTATATGCACTGAAAACACAAAGTGTAGAACAGGAAATCGAGTCCTTCTAGTCTATACTCGATTATGCCAAGTCACAGTGCGAATCACGAGACATTACAAACAGCATGGGTGATATCAATGCCAAAGTCGTAAATGAGAGAGGTAAAACGGTCGGCAATTGCGGACTAGGACACCGCAATAGCCGTAGAGAAGAACGGGTTCAATGGTGCAAGTGAATGATAAGATAATAACTAACACTATGTTCCAAGATCACCCCCAAAAAATTTGGACCAGGATAATTCCAGGAGGAAATAATAACAAACAATTTGATTACATTAGAATCAGCAAGTGATTCAGAATCTTAGTCCTTCACTGAAAAGCCTACCAAGATGCTGACTGCGGAGTTGACAGAATATTATTTTTATGCAAACTAAGGATAAAACTAAGGCGATTAAGAAACCTAACACAGTCCTAAGACTGTAGAACAGTAGACTCGTGATTGGCTTGAACATACAAGAAATGTATTCGGACAGTGTGAAAACGAAATAAGAAGGAAAAATTGGTAATGGAAGCTCAAAATGTGACGCATAAATAGTGGCTCTATGACATCAGCGAACGACAAAGGAAAAGCACATCGGAAGTAAAATGAGTGGGTCACGGAAGAAAATCTTGACCTGATGAAAAAGAGACAAAAAGTGATGGCAAAATATGGAACGAATTACAAGAACATAGACAAAAAATAAGGGAAAATTCAGACAAGATAAAGAAAAATGTCTCAACGACAAATGTGCCGGAGTTGAGAGAATGAGCACGACACATAATAGTCATATGCAAAAAAGATATAGGAATAGGACAAAGTACCTGGGATGCATGAAAGTAAATGACGGTAAACTCTTGTTGGGATGAGTATATTGAGGAACTCTAGCGTGACCAGAGAGAGCAACCAACAAAACACAAAGATGCAGATAGACCAGAAATATTAAAAACCGAAGAGGAAATCTCAATGAACAAATTCAACATAAATAAAGGAAAAGGGCGTGATGGAATTGTAATAGACATGTTGATGCCTTTGTGAGAATTTGGCATCGACAAGCACAGAGAAATAAACAAAAATCTACAACACTGGCAATTTTCCGGAGGACCTAAGCAGATGAACTTTTTATAACACTACTTAAAAACCCAGGCGTAAAGAAATTTGAACTCCATCGAAATATCAGCTTAATGAGCCACATAACAAAACACATCATCCGGATTCTGATGAAAACTTCGAGCAGCAGAAATGGAACAGTGTGGCTTTGATAATGATACCGGGACAAGGAAATTTCAGAATGCTATATGAAAGAGCAATAGAAAGGCAGAAGGACCTCTATCTGGTTTCATAGACTACGCAAGTATTTTTGACAAAATAAGCCACTTAGACTTGATAGAGATGCTCGACAACCTCGATATTTTCGGAAATATATGTTAGAATAATCAAGAATATATACCACTTGTGTACAAACAGGAACTGAAATAAGCACATATACGAAAGTGGAAAGGGTGTAAGACAAGTATATGTATTCTCACCGGATCTATTCAATTTAGACAGCAAAACAAATCGGGGAAAATAAAATCTTTGCCAAGATTCATAATGGCGACCACAATCTCAACAATAAGCAAATGACGTAGTGCTGTTAGCAGACACGGAAAGGAAAATGCAAGCCTTCCCACAGCTTGTAGCAAGAGAAAGCGTGCTCATCATAAAAAACATACTTAAAAAACAAAAAACTACAGGTCACAGAAACTAAAATAAAACAAATAAAGAAATTTAAATGTCTGCAAAGCATACTGAGAGAGGATTGAAAGAGCTACGTACGTCGAGAACTAAAGATGCATTAGAATCGTCAAGAACGAATTTCAAAAGCTAACCAGAGTTCTGAAAGACAGAAAAATCTCATTTTAAACAAAGAAGAGTGTGCAACAATTCGAGACGAGTATTCTTAAAGATTGTTAGGAAAGTGTCAATATTAGTACAACATTGTATGCACAGAATTATATTTTTCATCACTATAGTACTTAGCAATCCTATAAATGTAAACCGAACGAAAACAAACAAACATTTTACCCTACTCAACAGTATTTGGTAATCAAGAAAAGTAAGCCGGACGAAAAACAAAGGTCTAACTTACACTGAATTTGAAAACGAGCCGATAAACTACGAGAATTCATGTTTTCCGAGAAAAAAAAAACACTTGTGTTTCTCTGATTGAGAAATTAAAGAAATTAAAATTATTCACTTTCAATGATTCTTATTTTTAAACTGAGTGATGAAGAATATATTTTTTTTATTAAAAAAAACGATATGTTTTCATTTGAACTTTAATTTGCATTCGGTTAATCCTAAATAACAAAAATGACACGGATAAATATGGACAATTTTAAATCCACCATTCTCGATATTCTTAAATTTCAACTTGAAGAGCAAAACCAACGGGAGTTTAAAGGGAAAGAGAATCAAAATCAATGAAAAGGTAAATTGCAAGAAACGAAGTTTGAGAAGTAAAATTTAAAAAATAATAGAGCAACGCCAGTTGAATATACAGAAAGAACGACTTGAAATGCAAAAGCAATCTTCGAAATAACAATTTGAATTTTAAAATCAAGATAAAAATCAATAGCTTGAATTTAAAAAACAAACTCAAGTAGAAGAAATTTTACTTTAAACTCAACAAGAGCATAGAAAATTGCTTAAGCTGCAAAACTGGGGACAAATTACTCAAAATGAAAATGTTGTCTCAAAACGCGATCTGAGGCGCAATAGACAATTTTACAAAAATATTCTACGGACGAGCATATTACTCTCGCCTCCTATTTTAGAAGATTATACGCCACAAATTTCATAAATTGGTCAGTTTGCTTTCTTCTTCCAAAATTGGACATTACAGAGAACAACAAATTTACCGGGTAAAACAATCAAAATAACATTTACTGAAGCGGTTGATCTTACCGGAGGACTTTCAGTGAATCGGAAGCGTATGCCAAGATTTGAAAAATATCGAGAAGTCTGGCATAGCTCACGTAAGAAAACGTACACCGAATAATAAAAAAAAAACAAATTGAATCTCCCTTTAAATCAAACCAATTAAAAAATGAAACATGACAATTTCCTTCCAAACCCCTGTTTCGGTTGTAGATTATTACTTTGGTATAAAGACAGCCCTTATCGGAATAAAATGAAAATATCTGTGTAAAAAACACAAAAACCAGATGAACAAAACGTACAAGTCAGTCAGTTAAGTGCTATAGGTGACACACGCTTTGGGAGATTATTTGTATGGAAAGGGACATGACTTATTAGTTGATGCTTATCCCGGCGTAGGTTACCATTGCATTCTGCGGTAGAGTGTTTGCCAGCTAAGGCTATAGAAGCCAATCTGTCCTATTATTTAACACATTATTGGAGGGAAGAGACGGATTAATAACCTTCCCAAGGGCATTTGTGCATAAGTGAATGCAAGGAATTTAACTGGAATTCGAACTCTGCTCTCTGCTTTGTCGTTCCGAGTCGATATCCAACGCACCAGGACGTTCATATTGCAAATACAAATCCTATATAAAAATATTAAACTGCAGTTAGATTCTGGTTCACCTTTAACAATTCTAAATCTACAGACTTGGAATCAGTTTGAAAAACAAACATTGCTAAGAACTAATGAAATGGCCAGGTTAGTGACACGGAAGAAAATCAATTTTAAAGGAGAGCTTATGATAAATGCAACATTTTACCGAAGTACGACAAAACTAAAGAAATCCGTATTATACAATAGAGAGAATTCATTCGGCATCGACTGGATAGACAAATGTATGTTCTGGGATACTCCAGTTAATTCTTCTTGCCAAAAAGTTGATAACTTGACGACCGAGGCAAATAATCTAATAAAAGATGTAAAACAAAGTCTTTCCAGAAGTTTTTTTTCAGGGACTTTGGTCTGTGTAATAAGATAACGGCAAAATTCTAGTTAAAAAAGATATAGAGAATGTGTTTATGAAAAAAAAGAATATGCTTTTGCCTCTTTATCATAATGAAATGAAGAATTAGACAGACTATAAAGGACTGGTGTTTTGTCGAAAATTGTGTACAGTCAATCTTCTTCATTGACCGTCTGTGTGAAGAAGTCAAACTAGATCAGCGCTTCTACCATTTTTTAGCGAGACTTAATACAGCAATCAAAACCTATCATTATGCTTTACTTAGACCTGATAATTATTGTGAAGCTAAATGTATATTATTTTTCAAAAAATGACCTCAGTGACGCGTATCTTCAAATACCGGTTGAGGTAGAATGTTCTAAGTAGCTAGGTATCAACAGCTAAATGTATATTATTTTTCAAAAAATGACCTCAGTGACGCGTATCTTTAAATACCGGTTGAGGTAGAATGTTCTAAGTAGCTAGGTATCAACACCCATCGTGGCTTGTACAAGTTCGAACGTGTAACTTCGGGGAACGATCCGCCAGCAAATTTTCCAATAAATATTGGACACTATGCTGATCGACTGCGACTTCATTTTTGCATATTTATACGTTATACTAATGATCAGTCAAAATATAGAACAGCATAAAAGAAATGTGCATAAATTGTCCTCAGGAGTTCAGGAGTACTGGTTCAAATTGAAAGCGTACAAATTCAACTTCTTTATGAAGAAAATTAAATACTTGGTAACATTATTGATAAAGAGGGCATAAGACGAGATCCACAATGGATACCACAATAAAAAATTTCTAACTTACATAGTTTCTTAGGATTGGCAAACTATTATTAGGTGTTTTTATATCGAGTATACACAACTTACGTGCACCGTTGAACGAATTTTGGGAAAACGAAAAGAACTGGGAACAGAAAACTGAATGTCAAGAAGCATGCATCAAAACAAATAAAGTCTCGTTTCTCGCCCACTATAATCGAGACTTGGACATTATAGTTGCCAGCGACGCCTGCTCGTATGGCACTGGAACATGTATTTTCAAAGGTGCCCGATGAATCGAACTAACAAGCATTTAGGGATTATTTTTCCAGTAACTAATTTGCACCAGTTCATTCACGGTAGGCACTTTATTTGCAGACGGATCATAAACCGTTACGGAAAATATTCGTTTCAAAAAGGGTATATTTGGGAATACAGCAAATAAACTGCGGAGACGAGGAACAAGTCTTTGACATTATAAATTTAAATTAGAATTCCTACTTTCTAAAAAACTGTCTTGTTGACGGACTGTCCAGATTACTTCCGCAAACACAGAGAACCTCTTGCAGATACTGTGATTACTTCTGTCCGAACAGAAGGAGAAAGAAAAACCACATTGAGCAACATATTAAGGTAACTTACCGTAACTTTCGAGCAGATAAACAAGAAGATCTAAACGATGAGTTATCAGTCAAACCAAAATCAGAATTCTTGAAAAGACAAACAAACTTCCGATATATATTCTTTAAGCGAAAAAGTACTACTATATAATGAGTGAGTCTTCATTCCCACAAAAATACAAATAATAATTCTGAAAGATTTTAATGCTGGTCATCCAGATATTACTTGGATAAAAAGCCTTATGCGTAGATATGTGTAATCGCTGAACATGGATTAGGATACCGCAAATGTTTTAAAATAATTTAAAGACTGTGGTTAGCAACTAAGTCACCTCCAATCAAATATAGTTTTTGTCAAAACCAGACCGACTATGATTTCGAATTCATGTAAATTTTGCAGGTCTGCAAGACGGATTTTACTATCTCATAGTTGTAGATATTTTTAAAGTTACTTGATGTTCTTAGATGTAGTAATATCACTACAGAAGTGACAAACAATTTCGTACACGATTTAGGTTAATAGATTGTTTAGTGTCAGACAATAAGACGAAGTTAACGTCCGGCAAAATTAAAGATTTTGTGAGACCTTCTAGATCAATCATATCACAATGGCTCCATATCACCGATATTGCTCCATATCACCGATATTGCTCCATATCATCCAAGATCTAATGGACATGCTGATTGCTTCATTGACACAGAAAACAGCTAGAGGCACACCCATAGAAAAAAAACCCTGCAACAGCTCCTTCAGTTGCATAAAATAACGCCCAATAACACACCATCATCTTTACACCCAGCCGAGTTAATGCTTTCGCGTAAAATCAGGTCGATGTTCGACAAGCTACTTCCCAAACAAACAAATCGTGGACGATAAAACACGCTACCAACGCGGAGAGAAAAAAATTCTGATGTTCCTAGATAATAAATATTACTGGGAAATGGGTACAATTGACAAAGGAGTAGGAAATATGGTCAATATAATTAAAGATTCCCAGTTCACTTAGAAAAACAAAAGAAAACAAAACAATAACATCAAATCTGGAAAGGCCTTCAAACGACGCTAACGGTGGTCCTCCTGAAGAAAAAGAATTGAGGGATGTCATTTACGATACTTTTGAAATGCCAGTTCATCAAGCCGCCCCGAAACAGAGCTGATCAATAAAGAAAAGAAAAATAACGTATATTATAGTCGTGAATCCAAAAAGAAAAGAATATTTTGACTCCTGCGGAGTATACATTTAGGAAGTGGATATCATGGTGACTTAACCATATTACACATTAAATCTATAAAACTATATATAAGCAGCAGTCCTGCTTAAGAGAAAGTGAGAGTGGAATCGATTCCAGCAGATACATCTGACTGCCGGACTAACAGTCATGCTAATAATCTCTCATTGTTATATGTTTGTATTTCTGTCTTTATTAAATATATTTGTTCAGTCCTTCTTTGTGTCTTTATTTCTGGCCCCAACAAAGCCTCAACACAGAGTTTCATCGTTTTTTTTTGTTTTTGTTTTTTTGTTAATAATTAAATGTAACCGGATGTTATTATTTGGTGTATTTATCCTTATACATATCGACTCAAGAAAACTCTTCCAATCTTATTACTTCCGTGCGACTTACGATCATCGAAGTAATAAAAAGTAACGCCAGTCGCTGTAATATACAAGGTTCGTTCAAAATATTTTCGTTATTCTATATTTGATTTTCACGTATGAGTCTTATTTCTTTTTATTTTGTCAAATGTACAGGATGATTGGGTTAGTTGGTGCTGGATGATCGTTTCATCTTGCAAAAGGTTTCTGCACTATGTCAAACATCAGGAGTATCCAGTCTGGAATGTCAGATAATTTCGACAAATACAATAAACCGTTAAATTTAGCCACCTAAATCCCAAGACTCTTCTGATTATTTTATGTCGGGCACAGATGGGAGAAATATCAATAAAATACCTTCTAGCATGATGAACTTTATGAAAAATTATGGCAGCATTCACAACCCTATACAAAGAAACCGTCCAAAAATGATGCAGAAAATTCGGAAGGCGTCTGAAGGCCCTGGTTACAGTTCATGACGATTTTATTGAATACATTTCTTTTTAGAAACACACGGTATTTTTGTCTATTATTGGTAAATATGTGTGTGAAAATGAGATAACAATAACTTTTTAATTTTAGTAATTTAGTCTAAAATTAATCTATCGCACCCTACATCTTCTTCAACACCGTGCATTCGTTGGTCTTTGTCTTCACTTATGTATTATCATTGTCTTCCACAGTCAGTAAATTTGGCATCCTCGTGCATTGTCGTCATGCTTGCTGTTAAATTATTTCAAATCAATTATACATCTCCTTACAAAGTTTATTGATGTACAACCAATTATAAATTTATAATATGAGTGTCTCGACTGAAAAATTGTATTATATGTGTTGTTTCACAGATGAATCATGATAACAAAAAATAGAAGAAATATAGTGTAGAATACAAAGGTCAATAGAAGTGATAAATCATCTCAAAACAAAAATTCAATATTAAAATGAAATATGCCGATACTTAAACCACTAGTAAATCATAGACTCTTATGTTTGTCAAGTAGGGATAAATTTCAGCTACTACAAAGATTAGGAAGATACAGTAGGATAATAAATATAATCTAAACTATACAGATAAAAATTACATCCTCGGCTCGGTTTCCTGATTCTGTATTTGATCTATTATTTCCGAATTTGTTTGCATGTTGAAATAATTTATTTTCTCGTAATTATTGAATATATCCATGAAGGTAAGACGGAAAAATATTAGGATCTAAATAAAAACGGCAGTAAAAATGGCTGAATAGCGAAAATATATCCTGTCGCTGTAAGATCTTGAAGTTTTGTATCAGCAAATCGACTTTGATATCAATGTCTGATGTATACATTGGCAAGAATAAACGTGAGCTTTCAAGCAGATGTTTTATGTGATCAAATCGAGAGTAGGATGACAAAGCAATGAAGTCTACTGAAATCAAGAAATTCTCATGGGTCAAATTTGGTTGTCTAAGATTCAAAACGTAACTGAAACAGCGGTTATGATAGGCTAGACATATTTACTGGAAACTTACTCTTCTCTACGCTACATAATACAATAAATACGAATAGAATCATACTTTTTTATCCCCACATATATATATGTGTGTGTGTGTGTGTATGTTTGTGTGTGTGTGTTCGCGTTTATTTGGAAAGAATACATTCATTCAAATACGTTCTATATAATAATATAGACATATTTTGTTTACTTATTTTTATAATGCCCAGTTCCAGTTTTCTCATCAATTACTTGATGTTAATATGTAATTCACCAGGTTCATGGTCACCTATGTACTAACGATTTTCATTGTAATTGCGATAAAATCTGAATTCCATTGTGATCGTGACTTTTAAAAAAACGCGGGAGCGTAAAGCTTATATTTTGAAGCTATGATATATATATATATATATATATATATATGCTGAACAAGCATTTAAACATGAAGAAGACAATACCCGAAAAAATTGTAGAAATGTAAAATGGCATTAAATACTATATGGACTTTTATATACTGTTTCAATATTTGTAATACATTTTTTGAGTGTTTGTTGGTTGATTTTAATAGAAAACATATATTCAAATTCGAGTGCAAATGATTTTACCATCGGTATTTATGTTATGTTTTGCTATTATTTTACTTTATATATTATCACGGCAATAATCTAAGGAATCTTCTATAAGAGTGGTTATTTGAACTTATAATAAGTACATATTTAATATTGAAGTTCTTTCATCTTCCACCACGTTTATATCCGTTCAGATTTTTATTCTCACAAGATATTAGCAACCAGGTAGGATAAAATGTAAGCATACACATTTTAGATGAACTCTTGAGGAGTCAAAGGCCAGCCATTTAGAGGTGGTGTCTCAAATAAAACAGCATACAGAAAGCAATGAGTTACCACTCTACTATTTCTTCCACGTATAATCATTGACTAGGACAATAATATGACGAACACTAACTGTATGAAGGGGGGTTAAGCATAGGGACACTGACTTATCTCCCGGTAAGGAAAGACGTGCTCTACAGGTGTCACCGGGCCGTCATCCCTCGCCCGGAATAGAAGGACATAAGCAACAGGTGTCACCGAACTGTTTCCTGCGACTATTCGCAAAACAAAAAATAACTCTTGGGATATGGAATGTCAGAACCATGAAAAACTTTGGACAGCTGTAATAATCGTATATGCACTGAAAACACAAAGTGTAGAATAGGAAATCGAGTCCTTCTAGTCTATACTCGATTATGCCAAGTCACAGTGCGAATCACGAGACATTACAAACAGCATGGGTGATATCAATGCCAAAGTCGTAAATGAGAGAGGTAAAACGGTCGGCAATTGCGGACTAGGACACCGCAATAGCCGTAGAGAAGAACGGGTTCAATGGTGCAAGTGAATGATAAGATAATAACTAACACTATGTTCCAAGATCACCCCCAAAAAATTTGGACCAGGATAATTCCAGGAGGAAAAAATAACAAACAATTTGATTACATTAGAATCAGCAAGTGATTCAGAATCTTAGTCCTTCACTGAAAAGCCTACCAAGATGCTGACTGCGGAGTTGACAGAATATTATTTTATGCAAACTAAGGATAAAACTAAGGCGATTAAGAAACCTAACACAGTCCTAAGACTGTAGAACAGTAGACTCGTGATTGGCTTGAACATACAAGAAATGTATTCGGACAGTGTGAAAACGAAATAAGAAGGAAAAATTGGTAATGGAAGCTCAAAATGTGACGCATAAAGAGTGGCTCTATGACATCAGCGAATGACAAAAGAAAAGCACATCGGAAGTAAAATGAGTGGGTCACGGAAGAAAATCTTGACCTGATGAAAAAGAGATAAAAAATGATGGCAAAATATGGAACGAATTACAAGAACATAGACAAAAAATAAGGCAAAATTCAGACAAGATAAAGAAAAATGTCTCAACGACAAATGTGCCGGAGTTGAGAGAATGAACACGACACATAATAGTCATATGTATAAAAGATATAGGAATAGGACAAAGTACCTGGGATGTATGAAAGTAAAGGACGGTAAACTCTTGTTGGGATGAGTATATTGAGGATCTCTAGCGTGACCAGAGAGAGCAACCAACAAAACACAAAGATGCAGATAGACCAGAAATATTAAAAACCGAAGAGGAAATCTCAATGAACAAATTAAACATAAAAAAAGCAAAAGGGCGTGATGGAATTGTAATAGACATGTTGATGCCTTTCGAAGAATTTGGCATAGACAAGCACAGAGAAATAAACAAAAATCTACAACATTGGCAATTTTCCGGAGTACCTAAGCAGATGAACTTTTTATAACACTACTTAAAATCCCAGGCGTAAAGAAATTTGAACTCCACCGAAATATCAGCTTAATGAACCATATAACAAAACACATCATCCGCATTCTGATGAAAACTTCGAGCAGCAGAAATGGAACAGTGTGGCTTTGATAATGATACCGGGACAAGGAAATTTCAGAATGCTACATGAAAGAGCAATAGAAAGGCAGAAGAACCTCTATCTGGTTTCATAGACTACACAAGTATTTTTGACAAAGTAAGCCACTTAGACTTGATAGAGATGCTCGACAACCTCGATATTTTCGGAAATATATGTTAGAATAATCAAGAATATATACCACTTGTGTACAAACAGGAACTGAAATAAGCATATATACGAAAGTGGAAAGGGTGTAAGACAAGTATATGTATTCTCACCGGATCTATTCAATTTAGACAGCAAAACAAATCGGGGAAAATAAAATCTTTGCCAAGATTCATAATGGCAACCACAATCTCAACAATATAATATACGCGAATGACATAGTGCTGTTAGCAGACACGGAAAGGAAAATGCAAGCCTTCCCACAACTTGTAGCAAGAGAAAGCGTGCTCATCATAAAAAACATACTTAAAAAACAAAAAACTACAGGTCACAGAAACTAAAATAAAACAAATAAAGAAATTTAAATGTCTGCAAAGCATACTGAGAGAGGATTGAAAGAGCTACGTACGTCGAGAACTAAAGATGCATTAGAATAGTCAAGAACGAATTTCAAAAGCTAACCAGAGTTCTGAAAGACAGAAAAATCTCATTCAAAACAAAGAAGAGTGTGCTGGAATGCCATGTGATGTCTATCCTTCTATATAGCAGTGAATGTTGGACGATCTTCTCAAGGATGAAAAAGAGGCTCGATGCAGCAAAAATTTGGTTTGACAGAAGGATGTTGAGTATACAATGGATTGAGCACGTGATTAACGACGAGAAGACGGAAACGCGGATAAACTCATAATTAACATAGAGAAGAGACAGATGAGGTTTCTGGGACATGTAGTGACGAATGCGGGACTGGAGAATTTAATACGCATTTGACGGATAGTGTTAAAGAAAAACAGGGGAAAGCAGTGTGAGTCCTACTTGATAGGCTTGAGCAAATGCATGTCAGAGAGGAGTTTTGTGAGAGACACCAAGAGGAATAATTTTGAGAGCGACAAGAGACAGAGCAAAGTGGAAGTCCGTGATTGCCAACGTCCTGAAGGGACACGGCAAATAAAGAAATTGAAGCATTTTGACAAAGAATTAAAATCGAATAATATTAAAATGGATACTGAGAATGAATGAAAACGCTAGGAAAATAAAAAAAAAACAATTATCAAGGCAACAGCTTAAATATTAAAACGTAAGTTAAAATAAATTTTAATACAAGTTTTAATTTTTTTAAGTAAATTTTTATTATTTATTAATTACTAATAAATATTTCTCCTTTAATTAATATGTACATATTGTTATACACATTTTTCTAAAATACGACTTCTCGCTTTATACCATGGAAGACAAAGATCGAGTTATTTTAACACATACACTTCAATGTAACTGCTAAATGACCTCACACTAAAACCTATCAGAGCACGACAAAAATATGGTGCGGATATGTATCTATACGTATATCTAGCCACTGTGTTAGAGAAAAGAATGTGAAAATTAGAATTTGATGAAATGACATATTACAGTCTACGTTAGTTGCACGGTAAGAATTTTTTAAATATAATTCATATACTATACATTTTTTGTAGCACTTAGTGAAAGTCCTCAAATGACGTGGTTTCTCTTCTCTGGTACAGTTTTGATGATTGCGAAATGTTAGTCGATTAGGTTCGAAAAAGTATGGTCGTAGTTTAGTTTTACCATTGATCTGAGAAAGCAATTTTATACCGCCATCCCTTTACGTATTTTCGAATTAATCAGACGCTATGCATGGTATCCATATGATAGGCTCATTCTGCTGATATTATTTACATACATGACTCGTGTTTGAAACTAGAAATTCAGCATATTTTTATACATACAAATACAGATTACAGAAACATTATTGTATTTGGTTTTAAGAAAAAATAATTATAGACAAAAATATTAAATTATATTGAAATAAAAATATCTTTAATCGAATAATCAATTATTTACTAACTTGATGTGTATACTTTTAGTCAATCTAACTGTAAATATGGAATAAAAATGAAATTCAAATGCCAAATATACAAGCAAAAATAGCAAATCAAAACTAAAATTAAAATACGACGCTCCTTGAGAAAAATGACCAATAATGGCGTTAGTTATGTGCAGGGTTCATCTTTAGAAAGCCATGGATTGAAATTACAAAGCTAACCTTTAAATTAGTCTATTATACACTCAATAATGACAGGTACAGTTGGTTTATAGTAAAATTATGGGCATACTGTAAAACTATGTTTAGTAGAGTCATTGAACATAACACTACGGCAGAGGATTCTAGCTATTTACCAAGTTCTGTTTAGCATTCATCAAGGCAACCATGGACTAGAAACCAATGAAAAATTAAGTCATCAACTGCTACAGAGTATTTATAGTCAATCAACGCTCACTAGCAGATGCCTACAGACCTGATGATATCTTCTGCATTTATATACATCACGCATGTACCATCCAACAATTCAGTAGTTAAAACAAATACCTGGCATGCAGATATTTGCTCAAGGAAAACCTTGTATACTTCTTTCGTCTTAGCTACGTGTACGGCGTTTATTTCTTTCGTCATTACATGTTATTTTCGAATTTATTTCTTTAGGCTGTAAAAAGCAGTGTCGCTTTATTCTTCCAACTCTTATCAAAGGATTTTCCTTTCTCCCCATTTGGGAAATCTTGCGAATTTTATCGTTCATCATTTATTTAAAGTGTACGGATTCTGTGAATACAAATAAGAAAGAATAACTGAACGTGCACTAAATAAATGAAATTCACTGAAGGAAAAAGGGTCAAGAGAAGCATCGTAATAAAGGAGAGGATAATTTTCCGCTTGATATATTTACGTCGTAGGGTTGAAATACGAATAATAAAAGGAAAGCTACGTTCTACTAAACTGCTTGAGAAACGGATAAGAAGCAGAAATATTCCAAGGAAGAAAAAGTGTTTAGTCAGGAATGTAGATAAAAGAGTGAAACAGGAAGAGAAAGCAATAGAAAGAGAAACATTAAAGGAACCAGTTAAGGGACGTATATTGAAAATACAAAGGAAATTGGCATCAGACAAAAATGAAGACCACGAGGAAGGTAAGAAAAAGTAGAACAAGAAAAGAAGATATACGCAAAAATGATGTAGTAAGTGCGAAAAAAGGAAAAAAAGAAAATCAGATTTAAAGACAGTTAAGAATATCTGAAGTACAACCTAAGCAAATGATGAAATAATCGATAGTGAGATAGAAAGAAACAAAGAAAGAATAAATGAATGAGTGAATGAATGATTGATTAAATGAATGAGACAAACGGGATTAAAAGGGATTACGATTAAAATGAACAAGAAAATAGACCATTTAAATTAAAGGATAAAGCAGAAAGAAAGAAAATGAAAGAAAGAAAGAAAGAAAGAAAGATAGAAAGAAAGAAAGAGATAATTGGATTAAAAAGAATTAAGTAAGAGGAACAAGAAAATAGACAAAGTTAATTTAATAAAAAGATAAAGTAGAAAGAAAGAAAGAAAGAAAGAAAGAAAGAAAGAAGAAAAAATGAAAGAAAAAGGGATGGGTGTTAAAAGAAAGAGGAAGAATATTTAAAATCTCCCCCCTCAAAAAAACGGATTGAGGAATGAAGTAGAACACTATTAGAAAATAAACATGTAAAAAAAATAGAAATCGGCTCATGAAAGTATAAGTATTTACAGGTGTGTCGTGTTGTAATAAAGAATTAAAAAATATAAGTAAACAGAAGTAGGAAGAACAAGTAAATTCTTTTTCGATAAGAGTTTGAACTTAATAGTAAAAGAAAATATTGAATGTTAAAGAAATGAAAAAAAAAGAATGAGGTCTATAATGAATTAATAATAGTGAAAAGAATAAAAATATTCCTTATCGAATAAAAAGAAGTATGATGTAAAGAGTGACAAAAATATTCAATGTTTAATGGAAAAAGAAAAAAGAATGATTGGGGAGACGGGAGGAAAAGAATGTCAATAAAACATGATCTCAACGAGTGTCTATATCTTTATTTCGCTTGCTTTTTTCGAGGTTTAGATTTCTTTCGAGAAGCAACTGCGACAATCTCGAAATGTTTGGTTTCTTGCCCGCAGGAGGAAAATTTAAAGTAAAGCTTGTCATCGTCTGGCATTTTCTAGTTCCTTCAGAGAGTAAATCTGATTGTCTTTGTGCAACCACTCGTTTTGGGAAATTCGGAATTATACGAAGAAGGTATGAGGCAAGCTCGAGGTCATATACAATGTGAGAAAAAAGAAGAAAAAATGTCAATTAAGTCTAGAAATGAAGTAGCCATTAAAATTAAAGGAATATGTTGCACATAGGTAAATTTCGTTGCTGAAGTATAAAAAAAATTATCAGTGTGAGTGTGTGTGGGAATGTGTTTGTGTGCGTATGCACACACCCACATGTGCACGTGTATGTGGATGAGTGCATTTATGTAAAGAGAGTTAACGACACTTTTCTGTTTCAATGTGTGTGTGTGAAAGAAATTGAAAGCGATTTATTATATCTGACTGTGAAGATATATCAATAATGCATACACACTCTCGCACACATGTAAGGTACACACACGTGTGCGGTTTACATACATACATACATACATACATACATACATACACACGCACACACATATAGTTATTTATTTGTAGCTTGAGGTGTACATAATCCCATTCTGAAATATTAAATCATAAAACTGCATGGTCAGAAGCCTCAGTGATGCTTGTCAAATTTGCCTTGTGCCAAATACAACTGAAGTCCCCACATTTTAAAATATCAGAAGGTTGAATAAATGGTTGGAAAAATGAAAGTATTAATAGAACTAAATAACAAACTTGTAAGAAGTAAAATACTCAAATAGAAAATGCATGTAGTTAACTATTTTGTAAGAGTGAAATGTTCAAAGAGAAAAATGCTCGTGGTTAAATATTCCAGAGAAATAATAGTAAGTAACTAAGTGTCCTGGTGCGGATATTTATTGTAGCAGAGTATAAAATTTTATGTTCCTTTAAATTTTTTGGTAAGTTGGGGACAGGATGAGAAACAAGGTTAAAGAAATAAAGAAATTGTAAGAGGAACTTGAAAAATAGACAAAGTTAATTTAATAAAAAAATAAAATAGAAAGAAAGAAAGAAAGAAAGAAAGAAAGAAAGAAAGAAAGAAAATGAAAGAAAAAGGGAAGGGTGTTAAAAGAAAGAGGAAGAATATTTAAAATCCGCCCCAAAAAACGGATTGAGGAATGAATTAGAACACCATTATAAAATAAACAACATGTAAAAAATATAGAATCAACTCATGTTCTTAAGTTTTACGAGTCATTTAAATTTATCCTGCTGTGGTTATTTTTGTTATTTTCATTGGCGGCGTGGAGTGAAAATGAAGAAAGAAAAATATGAAGTAAATATAGAATGAATGTATGTCCGCGGATTGAATTTTCTTCCTTACATTGCGACGAGATGATTCAGATACTGACCCCATTCTGATTTAGTTGACCAGTCAAGTTACGTCCTTAAGTAGTGAATCTCGTCATGTGACAGGCTCCGAAAAGAATTTCCATTTTATATGTGTAAAAAAAATGACTTGTGTCATAGATCGATTGGCTATTTCTTATCTAAACAGCATGTGAAATTTGGCTTGGTCAGGATTTTTCCATATTATTTTAAGTCGTTCTGATCATTTTTCCCGGGTGTGCAATTTTACTTTTTTCGTTTAAGTTTAATTGTATCCTATAGTACCTTTCATTCGTGTGTCCTCCAACGCGTGTAGGTATCTTCCACTAGCTTTTAATTACATCTCTTTGGAACAAACACATTTTGGTCCGAAGGAAACGTGTCTCACTAGATGAAAGATTGAGTTGCAAGAATCCAACAATTAATTTAATCGAAAGAGTTGCGAATTCAATACATAGATACAGCTGAGGGAACAAAAACATGGTGAGTTGATATTTTGCTGGGAATTAACTGAAATAGGCAAATCAAAGAAGTCACGTGGAAATAAAACAATCTATCACCGTGACCGGATTAAACGCTTCGGTTTAAAATTGCAACCTATTTTACATGCAGAATGCCGGTGCTTAAACGAAACGTCGTGAATTTTTATAACAAATATATGCATTTGTAAATTCATCTCTTATAATCTCTATGGATTTCAAACATTATATTTTACTCATCAATTGAAATTGGACAAATATAAATTTTCTGGTTCTATAAATTAATACAAAATCTAATGATATCTGAAAAGTTTACATATTCAGCATTATATAAATGAAGAGTTTAAGGTGATAGATTACGCTTACAGCAATACTAAGTTGTAACAACGATTTTCATAAGATCAATGTAGTCATGTAGCGTTGAAACTGGTTAGCATCAAGAGATTTGATCGCTTATTAATTTCAGGTTCTGTAAACTTGGATATGACGGAGGAGTAATGAATAACGGCGAGCAAATTGAAATCGGAAAGCCATATTCCTGTTATAATCTCGTCTAACCCCATCTATAGGATAAATAAATAATAACTGTATCTATAAATAATTAATATCTTCAAATAATTCTGAAAATAAAAAATAAATTTCTGGTTTATGTAAAACGCAAATTGTAAAAAAGTAAATAAAGAAATTAATTCCATGATATATCGGTGTCTGACCTAAAGTTAAGTTAAATTAAAGTGCACGAACTTTTAATTTAACTGTATTGGAGGACAATTAAAAAAAAAGGAAACGTAAATTGTGTTAGATTATATTTTTGAATAGCTCACCGAATCTGAGAAATGCTTCATTTTCAAATTTTCAAAATATAATCTATATTTTTAAGATGAGATGATACTTTTATTATACAACCATTTTACCGAATAAAGAATGTTTAATGTCATTTGAAAACGAATATTTCTGATATATTTTAAGGCATATATGCATTTTTTCATTTTCAATTTCAAAACGCTTTATGGGAAAAACTGTTTCCATAATATTCGAAATCGAAATTCATCTCTGGATAACAAAATTCTTTATATATTCTTCATATATTAATACTTAATTCGTTCGTTTAAAATATTTCCGTATATAACGTATGTATTTTCTTTTCATTTTGTTAACTTGAAAGCCATGTTTCAGGATTGGATTGTATCATATATTACACTTGCATGAATAGAAATAATGAAATAACCTACAACAATGATTTTATAAATAAATTACAAATGTATTAAGTATTGGATGTTTTCCATTTTAGAAAAAAGTTTCGATTTAAATAATGCATTCTCAAAAGTTTTTAGTTGACAAGACACACGGTTTTAATATATTCTAAAAAGTAAAAGAAATCATAGCGTTTGCCGATGATTGTTAAAGACAAAAATAACGTTTCTTGTAAATCTAGAAAATGAAACGACGGGGCGTAAAAACGAATAGTATTAATAAACAACTCTGAAAATGCTAGTCTGTCAGAAAATCAATTACAATAAAATAGGCTGAATGACACCAATTTCTGAAACAAGGCTTTGCTAATTTGTTAAGAAAAAAACCGTAATCTAATTGTATGATACGTAGAATTCACCATAAAATAAAAATAATAAAATTATGCACAGCGTCTGTTTATATATATATATATATATATATATATATATATATATATATATATATATATATAACAAAATTGATTTACAAAATTTTGTGGTGTTTTTTCATAACATAACAAGGGAAAATGTCTATGTATACATATGTCCTCATTATTATTATTATTATTATTATTATTATTATTATTATTATTATTATTATTATTATTATTTTATATACCTTGTTTATTCAGGACGTAGGCAATCACTGCTTTCTACTTCATTTTATCCTTGGTGGCTCTTAACACGATTTCTCCAATTACACCGTGCAATCCCTGTTCTATCATTCAACTGCTCAAGAATTTCAGTTATGTTATCCGCTGCTTTCCCATGTCTTATTTATCTCTATGTGGCCGGTTACTATCAAGTTCTCCAAGCGCTCTTTCCTCATTGCATATCCCAAGAATTTAGCTGTCTTTTCCTGATATTAATTTGTGAGATACTAAGTTAATAAAGTTTACTGTATATGCAGTTGTGTTGCTATACATAATAGGTTATAAATGTCATTTGTGTACATTCGTGGATGTAGAACCGAGTTACATGAAAAATTAACCGTTTAAAAAAACACAATATTATCGTGAGAAGGCAATCATGATTTTTATATAGAGCTCCATGAATGGCAATGGTCGCACGTTTGCCTGTGGACACCATATGCGTTCCAAGAACAAAGACAGCCGATTCACAAAAGCTTTGCTGTTGTTTAAGATCGCGTTAGTGAAATAAGATCCATGGCCCCACAACTATGGCCTGTGTAACACCAAGACCTGCGCTCCTATGCCTAAACACGAAGACCACATTCTACAGGTTGTTGGAGACGATTTCCAATATCAGCAGGTGTTAATTGGCGCAATCATATGGTACGTCTTATAGAAATTCATGGAAGGTAATTCAAGAGCATACGTATCATTTGCAACGTGTGAAGGTGTCTTTCAAATTTACAGATTAAGGATTGGTGAGCGTATAGAATTACCAACGGTACAATACAGGATAGATGTCAGAATCAGTTTACGATTAATGTGTAGGCTGTAGTTGTAATTGATTTTATGGTAGGCCCATATGATATCCCTGCGCATTTTGCAGAAACTGTCTACGGGTATTTTGTTCAAAACACAGTTCCAAAACTGCTAATGGATCTAACTATGCTAATAAAAAGACACGTGTGGTCTGATGTGGTTTGAGCACATTTACTTACATCATTCGCTATGAACGGGTTGATATGTGGATAGGTATGGAGGTCAAGTACAATGGTCTGCACATTCCTGACTTCAGTACTTTCGATTTTAATCTGTGAGGCCACTTAAGAAATAGTTGTTTATGAAGAAGACATTAATAATGCAGAAACGAATCATCAACATGTCATCGTTGCATGCGAATTAATTAGACATTGTCTGTGAATGGGTAAATGAAACCAATGTTCCGACGTGTACATGCGTGTTTAGAAGCACGTGGATGACATTCTGGATATTTTTTATGGGTTGCAGTGTTGTGATAAAACGACGACCTTTCAGACATGTATTTGTATGAATATTTTACATTGTTTTGTTGCCAGGAACGACTACTCGATGTTTGTAAAAAAATTCTGATGCATCATGGAAGGGTATACTTAGAAAAAAAAGTAACAACGCATCCTTTATTCAGTATTGAATTTGAACACTCTCGGCTACTGTCGTGTGTTTATAGTGTAAATAACAAGCTAAATTGCGCCTTCCTCTACTGAATGCCTATAGATCTAAGGTAGAATCGCCGACTGAAGTGAATTCAATCGGGTTTCAATCCTGTCTAGAAGCAATTGGTTGTTTATCTTACAGATGATTTCTCACACAGCGAAACAGACTGCGGATGAAAATTTACGATCTCACACCCCGGTTAAGCATTAGGGATAAAGGGTAGAATTTGAAAAAACAGTAGCTACTCACGAATCTACGCATGCTTTATTCAGTTATGAATTTGAACACTCTCTGGCCCTGGGCTGTTCAAATGTTATATAACACGCTAAAATCCACCTTTCTATGTAGAGCGCCCATAGCTCATAGATAGAATTGCCGACTGATGTCAATTCGGTCGGGTTTC